>JAZHYW010058218.1:0-10578 GCA_037355805.1 Ixodes ricinus
TTTAAAGGAGCGGTGCAACGATATTCATTTGGAATGTTTTTCACTTTACACGAGCTTACTGGCACTAGTGGGACTCAAGAATACTCGCACGCAACGCCACTGGCCAAGAAACTCCTTTGTTGCGGTGTAATTTCAAGGACAAAAGCGATCATTTTCATTCAATCTCTCCTTTGCATAATTTGATGACGTAACGTGGGGATCGCAGTACACCCAAGTGACGATATTTGAATGCGGTTCATAGATTGGACCCGAGCATTGCGTGGGCACTCGATTTGGGCTCGTGATAATTACTAGCTCGAGAAGCATTCGGGTAGTGGCCCGTGTCCAATTGCTGCAACGACGACAATAGCCGAGCCATAACAATGTCTGGAACTCAGCGCGTGTCCTGTGCTTTGCCAACCCCAGCGCGTGGCTATGATCAACACTGGCGGCATATAATCGGCTTCAGGTCACGTGGCCGCTTGTTCTGGCTGTGAGTTGAGGGGGTGAACGCTGCTCGCTTCTCTTTAATTTTTTCTGGGACTTCTATTGCGTGGGGTGAAAAACGAACACGTGTTTCATAGGTCATTAACGTCAAGGATCCGTTCTAAGCGGTATTTGCGCAAAGTACAAAAATTGTTGCATCGCCCCTTTAACATAAACATATCTCAAATACTAGGCCCCTGGCTGTCTCCAGGCGAACAACGCAATGCTGTGAAAATGTTTTCCATCTTTTGGAGAGTACAGGCTTGGTGGAGAGGCTTTAGTGTTAAATATCTGTTTTAAATATGTTCTTCATTTAATTGAAAAGGTACCAACCAATGCAAGGCTACCATTCTCCGTCCGAACTTTCTTTGTGTTAGAACGTGACCACGTGTGTGACAAACTATTCGTGACCGTGACTGTGTTTGTGTCTGCGTTGGTGTCTGCGATTGCGGAGGACTCTTATACAGAGACAAATGAACACAGTTACCGCTAGCAACTCTGATACGCAATCTGTGTTATCACAATCGTGCCAAAGTGTGTGTGAATTTTTTCTCTTCTTTTCCCTTCCTCTCATATTCTTTCTCCCTTCCCCACACCCCAACAAAGTAGCCAGTCAAGGATACGCCTTGGCTTATCTCTTTGTTTTTCTCCCTTTAAACCTAATAAAAAAAATAGCCCCCCTGAAGAAGGTGCCGAGCCGGCACCGAAACGTTAGGACCCTACGATATCTTAGGGATTGATTGACGTTTGCCCTTTATTTATTACGTTTAACCCGACCAGGCAGACGTCTGCCGAAATGTTCACCTTCAAGAATTACATATGATTTTTAAAGTTAATCTCGTTTCTGGACGGGATAATAAATAGTAACACTTACGTGTTCACTTGATCGGCGGGTGGGAATTGTCAAAAGCTTTGTTGAAGTCTTCACGAAGCGAGCACAAGAGGAAGTTTTATGCTCTTTTGCGCGAGATCGAAGTGGGACTTGCTTTTAAATTTTTCGGACTTCGTAAGAAAGGAGGAGGATGGTTACTCGTTGTCATGACGCAGATGTGACACGAGTTTACAACAAAAAAGATAAGTTCGAAACATTCGTCACCGAGAGGGAACGTCGCGTTCACACCATGCTCAGCATGATTAAAGCCACATCTTTTTCAACATAACAGCGTGAAGAATCTTTCAACAGCGCAATAATATTTTCCAACTTTGATAGTGGCAACTATAACAGTTCAAAGAAAGAATGGCTCCAGTGAGATACCAGTCACCCAAAGCGGCGAAGCTCGTTTGTTTTCCGGTTGTGTGTGTTTGTTGTAAACCCCCTCCCCCCCCCCCCAAACACACACACACACACACACAAAAAAAAAAATTACGCAGTGTTTAACGCTCATTTTCCGCCCAAATGTATCGTTAGCCTTCCGAACGAGATCCCAAAGTTTCAGAACTAACCCTTATTTCATTCAAAAGTTATAAATAAGTTTCAGAAAATGTCATTTGCCCGTTTTTGGTAACAGCACCATTCAGCTCCATGCATTCGAGTGCTCCGTCGCCGGCCATTTTTACATTGAAAAACATCATAAAATCACTTCTAACTTTTGAACAAAGTAACGGTTATAGTTCTGAAACTGTGGCATCTGCATGGTCTGGATCGCTAGCGCTACAGGTTGGGCAGAGAACGAGCGTTCGGCACGGCGTAGTTTATTTTAGCGCTTCGGGAGGCGAGCAAATCACGCGCCATACGCACGAAGACTGAAAATGAAACCGGCCAGCAGCCCTTTTTTTGGAAAGGTCCATATACTCACAGAGTATGCCATCACGATGAAAGAAATAGCGAAGTTGAAAACAAAGTAATAATCATCAAGACCGAGTATAGGCGAACCGGATTGACGTCGATTATCAGCGTCGAGTCATCCTCATCTTCTCTCTATCTGACATCCCGACTGACTGTCCGGATGTTGTTGTTGTTGTGATCCTTGAGTTTTGAGTGTGACACGCCGAGTTCGTGGCGCGTCATACCATCTATTTTAAACCACTACAACCGTCTGGAATGGAAGATTCAGGTTCAGAAAGTGTTTATTGGCTTTTTGGGAAGGGAGAGTAGGAGTGAGATCGGTGGCTTACAAGCCTGGATCTATGGCCAGGGGGAGGAAGTTGAGGGAGGGGGGGGGGGGCATAGATAGGCGGTCAGCCCCGCATCGTGGATGAAATCCACAAGCGTGGTCGTGACCGCCCGACCGACGTTTGTCGGGAGGGCCCTGAGGACGGGCCCATTCCTCTATGCTGGAGACGTCTGGTGGTATGCGTTTTCGACAAATCTCTTCCAGTTCCGGGCATTCCCAAAGTAGGCGGCTTTTGGTCTGCAAGAAGTCTGGAAAGGAAGTAACTTCACTGCTTCAACTTCCTCTTCTTTTTCTGCCCTTCTCTGGGTACGCGCAAGAAACTAAAACTGCAACTATAAAAAAAAAGATAGTGGCTATAGTTGCAACAACTATGATAACAATGACAACCATCACTGCAAAACCAGACAGAAGAACTGCCAATATCGTAAAATTTGCGCAACAGACGGGTACATCTTTCTGTGGCATCTCAAAAGAAGCCAAGAGTACGAATCACTGCTGGATCGCGCTTTCCCGCTCCGTGAATGCGACCACCGGAAGTTCCGAGTCGGTCATCATGGGCATCTGTGAACCTGCTAGGTAAAGCCGTTGAAGGGACTGGCCGGCTGCGTGCCGAGAGACGCATTTTCTGTTCGTTCGCCATCATTTCCCGGAGAAGTCTTTGAGAACCCCGAGTAAACGGTCGTAGCTGTCTTTAAAAACCCGTAGAAAAGCTTACGAAAGCAGCTCCGCAGGAAAGAGGTAGAGATCGTCGAACGCGTCTCGCGGTCAGGTGGCGTAATTGATGCAGCACATGCCTTGGCACGCCAAAGTCCTGCGCCAATGCGCGTTCGCACCCTTGGATACCGATCAAGAATCGACGCCGTGTGGATGTGTTAACGTTTCGGGAAAGTTTTAAGGCTGCACGTGTCGAGCGCACATGTCGTTCGCGGAGTTACTATCTCTGATCAGTGATAGTAATCTGTTCTGGCGGGTTACTTTCACTGATCAGTTGTTTCTCTCAGTATATAAAATATATAAAAAAATATCAAGGGTTGCTATTACGCACTATCAAGTCAACCATGGCTATTTTCGATATTTACTCGAATAAATCCGAATTACTCACGTCACATGGCAACACATATAGAGCAGCGCAGTGGAGCAACGCCGGAAAGTGAGGTAGACTTTCAACAAACTCGCTTATGGTCCGGGATTACCGCAAGCTGAAAATACAGTCGTCCGATTAAAGTAAAACGCTGTTCCATAGGCATATACGCTCTCACGCATGTTCCACTCGACCAATGGCGTCCATTCTTGCCCGGTATCCAAGCGTGCGAAGGCGCCCTGACGCAATACCTTGGGTTAACAAGACGTGTCCATTGATCAAGCTGCCTGACCGCGAAGCTTGTTCCACGAGTTCTACCTTTTTTTCCTGCGGTGCTGTGCTTTCGTAAAAACCTTCCACGGGTTCTCAAAGGCAGCAACGACCGTTTACACATGGTTTTGAAAACATTTCTTCTGCGAATGACGGCGAACGAGCAGAAAACGTGTCTTTCAGCACGTAGCCGCCCAGCCTCTGCAACGCTTCATCCGGCAGATTTACAAAGGCCCAAGATGGCCGATTTGGAACTTCCGGTGGCCTCACTTGCGCTGCAGCGATCAAGCAGGGATGCGCGATCCAGCAAATTGTCATATACAGCTTTCCTACGTGGCCGCCGCCATCTTTAATTCTGGAACTTCCGGTATGCGTGAAAACATCGCTTTCTTCTCGCCTCGACAGTAGAACGTGTTAACATTTTAATTGCAACCGTCAGCCGTTCTTGTTATGACCCTTCTATACTTTTTTACTTATTCAGGGCTGTAATCTCTTGCTTTTTTTTCGAACGCATACCGGATATGGAGACAACGTGGCTGGGCGCGAGGCTAAACGAAAAAGGTGTATAGGTGGCACGAATGCAAAGCTTTTATCGATGTTCAATGTGCGTCGTTTTTGTCTTGTTTCCAGTAAACAAAGGTAACAAGGGACATAGACATAGTGTGCGTACAAAACGTTGTCGGAACTACTGGAACTGCGAATGAAACGCTATACCGGGGTAAACTGAAGAGGAGAGAGATTGGAGCGTGCGGTGATGTCAGAGCGTTCTGTGGAACTCCAGAAGAACTGAAGAATGTGCGTGCAGAGCTTTGAATAGCGCTCAAGGTTCTCGAGCACCTATGCGTCCATTGCTTTAACATGTGTAGCCACAGAAAGCTCTTCCCGACTATAGCTGCTCATAGTGCTGCGTTTTTCTCGCCATGAGCGTAGAGTAATAAAATGAGTTCCAACAACAACAAAATTAACACTACTGAAAACATCATAGCGAGCAAACCACAGCGACGCTTTTGGTCGTGTATAGCAGCTAGCCGAAGCGAAAGAAGACGAAGGAAGTGCCGCAGCTCGGCAGGCTGCTGTTGTTGGATGGCTGGGCAAGGTAAACAAGAATAACCACCGTAACTCAAACCCATGGCTCGCATCGTGCTTGCGGTCGCACTGGCCGCGGTCCTGAACCCGGTCTTGACACTCGCCGACATCAAGATGAAGGCTGTGCTCACGTCGTGCGACAGCCACGCCTACGAGCCCATGGCGTTTCAAAACAGCATCACCAACTGCCAGAAGAAGATACAAATATCGCTCCTCGTCAACAACACTGCTCTGGTACGTCTGCCTGCTCCCGCGCCAAACAAAGTTTATGTACTTCCTTGCACCATCCGTATTGTTTTCGAGACATCTGATTTAACGAAAACGTTGCATATGAATTTATTTCGATTTAGGGCAGCCGCGGCGCTGCAGAAAGTCCAGCGGCCCAGGCCGAGAAAGGCCACGGCGGCGCGTAATAGTAGGGATAACATGTGTGAATAAAGACAGATGTTGACAAAGGTTTGCGATTGAAGGAGAAACAATGACGTTGGCAATGCATAACATACACACTCGCGCACACACTTTAATGTCGTACTTGGACACTTGCCAACAAATAATGTCATCAGGGCCGTCTGGAATGCTTGAAACTAGCTCGGGTGGTGGCGACAAGTACAGGGTGTCACAAAAGAAAATTTACACGGTGTTTTTTACCGCAAAAATAAACTAGGCATCGCCGAACGCTCATTCTCCGCCCAAAGGTTGCGCTAGAGGTACACAACCAGATGCCAAAGTTTCAGCCCGATTCTGATAACTTAATCAAAAGTTATAAGTGATTTTCTGAAAATTTCAATGGGAAAATGGCGGCCGACGGAGTTTTCAAACACATGGGGCTCTATGGCACCAGAAACCGAAAACGGGCAAAAATGGGCTCCATTTTCCCATTGAAATTTTCAGGAAAATCACTTATAACTTTTGATTAAGTTATCGGATCGGGCTGAAACTTTGCCATCTGGTTGTGACCTCTTAGCGCTACCTTTGGGCGGAGAATGAGCGTTCGGCGATGTCTAGTTTATTTTTTGCGGTAAAAACGACCGTAAATTTTCTTTTGTGACACCCTGTATATCGGCTGAGCGCTTCAGGCGGGTCTCTCGATGGTGTAGTGTACGCATTAGGAAAGGCCGCAGTCTACTGGTGTGGGCGTTCGGGCGAGGAGTTTCTGGAGATACCACAAACCCCCGTCACTATCTCTCATAAGGCTACGGAAGAGACGTGCAGAACGTGCGTCTCTTCTGTGCTTTGTTTATGCCCAGACAGGGCGTTTAGCACCCTACAGTACGTTGCCAATGGTGTCCGGTTGGCCTTGATTATTAATACATATCAAGAAGTCAAATCCCTTGTTTGCTGTAAATTCTTGGAAATGGTCGCAATGATTCCAATCTTAACGGTTCTTCCCCTGTCAACTTGGCTAGTACCTGCCTTTGTGCTTGGGCCAGCCACAGCTCGTTTGATAGGGTCACGGAGAAGCGTTTCTTTCTCTTTTTTTATTACGGAACTTTTTGAAAGTATTGTCTATACTTTGTTTCAACTTACGTCAAAGCGCAGCCAAAGTCAGGAGCCGATGGGGCATATCAGACAGCGCCAAAACGCGACGTCATGGCGTTCGGTGTCTTTCTGTGCTTGTGGTTTCGCCGGAAAATTTAATCCAGCGCACAGGATGCACCGGGCCTTCACGCTTTTAGTCGGTGTGTCTGCTATACTCGGTTTCACTTCAAGTCCGACAGCAGCCGGCAATCCAATGGCGTCAATCGGGCAGCGTCAAAAGTGCCTCGTCAGTGCGTTAATGCGTTAGTCGTCTTTGTGCGTTCGGTATCATCGACCAAAGCAATCAAGCACAGTGAATGCGCCGCTATCCTGCGTCTTTTTTTGGTGCGTGGTTGGTTGGGCCGGTGATAGAAAACTCAAAGAAACGACGAGAGCCGTTGCTGCTTGATTGATTCCTTGGGATCGCAGTTTCCTCGACTACGCTCTGAATTTGGATGAAACAAATTACCTATAGTACTCGGCGTGAACTATACGTTGTCGAGGCTATGGCATAGCTTCCACAGCGCCTCAGCGCGCCTCTTTTGCACCGCGAATAAAAGCCACATGCTCTCGCAGCGGTGTCAGCGTTGTGGAAGCTGCGCCAGCCTTGCCAATTAAGGCTAGCGCAGCTGCCCCTGCCCCAATGCTGACACTGCTGCGAGAACATGGGGCCGCTATTCGCACTCGCTCCAGTTCAAAGAAGACGCGCTGAAACACTGCGGAAGCTGTAAGCTATCCTCGACAACGTAGCATTAAGGATTCGACGCCGAGTATAGTGAGCTCGTCTACATCGAGGTCCTTAAGACAAGGCCTTTCGCTTTTTGCCAGGGCAAGAAAAGCGGCGGGTACGTGCACGTCACGGAGGTCTACGAGCCAGAGCTGGAGAGGACCACTCGGCTCTTCAGCTCCATCGTCCTTCGGCTCAGACAGGACGACATGCTGCTCGCTTACCCTCTGCGCTACATCGCAGTACGACCGAAAGTCTCGCGAGGTCTTCTGCTTTAGTTCGACTGTGGCGGTTGGAATGCGCCTCCGACTGGTGAGTTTATACCGCGGCGTCCTGAAAAGTGGTCCCTCGACTTCCGCCTGATGACGTCGTAGGAGTGACATGCTGATGCCTGTCGCGAACGTGGTGGTGGTGCAGCAGTGAAATGGATGTGGCCCACGCCCGTTCTGCTAAAGTCGGCTCTGTATACAGATAGTCGATGAAAACCAATGCAGAGAGAATGGACGCCGCTAAACACACCAGCCGAAGGCGCGTTTCAGCTACCATAGTTATGATAGTGCGCTTGTGATATCGATGGGAGAGCTATTTGTGGATTGACGGACTCGAGTGCAACATTGTGAGAGCAGGTTTATGTTAACCGGGTTTGATGCAAAGCAGCCTTCTTCTAACTTCTCTCCGTTAATACACTCGTCCTTGCCTCCTCTTTACTCGTCCACGGACACGCTCGTGGGCGCGTGTTAGATTTGGGAGACATTTCACAGCTTTACTTGACACCGGAAACTAAATATAACGGTTTGAGATACAATATAAACTATGCATTTTTTATTCGGCTGAGCCTAGGTTAGGCTTTCTTTTGCATTCGTTTGATGTTTTTTTTTTTTTTTTGTCAGACCGTCAACGGCAAGGTGACTGAAACACACCTCCCAGAAAAATCCTGCAACCTCAGCTTCTGCTCAGAAGCTGACAAATCTATGCGTCCTCCGAGGGTGAGTCAATATTACCTGCAATGTTTTAATGCTCCCCCGTTTTAATATTTGCTTTAGTACTGTCTAGGCTAATAATAATCCTGAATCGTCGTAATCCGTGCGATCTGTTTTTAGACAAGAACTTTGGAATAAATGTCGCGTTATAAGAATGCACAAAACTGATAGGTTAGAAACGTACTGGACTTCCTGCATCCGCTTCTCACAATCAAATATTGAGTGCAATAAAAAAAAACACGGAGAACTTGATTTTGCAAATCTTGCTATCCCCAGATGCATGTTATAGCTCCATTTCAACGTAGAATTGTTTGTCTCGATCTTTGCGATCAGTTTATAAAATTTACGGTTTCTGTTCCCAGGGTTATTGCTGCAACTGTAAATCTGGCGGCAACTGTACTGTTCACTGCCTCACGTACAGCAAACTGTGGTAAGCGCACCTGAAATCGTTGCCTCAGGTAAAATTTTGTTCTTCTTTTTTTTTGTCACTTTTGTTATGCCTACAGCATGAGATTGCACGGCCAGTGGAGCGCGACTTTCCCACGAACTTCTGATTGGTTCAA
This sequence comes from Ixodes ricinus, assembly GCA_037355805.1. Taxonomy (NCBI): domain Eukaryota; kingdom Metazoa; phylum Arthropoda; class Arachnida; order Ixodida; family Ixodidae; genus Ixodes; species Ixodes ricinus. Next base: position 8,805 of record JAZHYW010058218.1, read on the forward strand.
CCGATCAAGGGATTGATGATTGGTCGTCTGACGGCATCGTACGGCACATTATACAAAGAGCCATATATGGGAGAGTTTGACCAGTTTATGATCTCGCCGCCGTAATGCCCCCTCCCGAGTGAGCCAATCAGCTTGCGGCACAGAGTGAGGGGCATGAGCGTATGCTCGTGGACTCCCGGAGGCTGCTGCCAGCTGTGCGGGGAGGGCCGCCATTTTCATTCATTCGCCCGGTGGAATGTATGAGATCGGCATCTAAATTTCGGGCATTTCCTTTAATATCGCTGGCTCTGGCAGGAAAATGATATACTGTTGTTCCTCGTTGAGTTAAAAGCTAACGAATGAAGTTTTCTCTGACGTCTGAGCGCAAAATTTATTCAGGCGAAACGAAGTCAGCACGTATGGCAGACGACGAGTAGCTTCAACAGTGCTCTATCGCGACGCGTTTGAGTGTGTTTTTTTAGCTTTTTCGGTTTGCTTCCTGCCCCTGTAGCAACTGTTGTGCCAAACTTTTTTACGTGTATAGGCATGCACAAGCAAGTGATGAAAACGACGTTTTACTGTGTGATGTCACTTTTTGATGGAATGTAACTTTGTTTTGTTCAGGCGACTTCTGTTTCGGTATGCTCCTTCGATGTTACATAATGGCGACTCTACGTCATTCAATCTCGCACTTCATGGCGAACACTGAGATCAAGAAATCACTAATGAGCTCGGTATTTGACGACTGTAAAAACGAGGAAGTTCCAGTTTCGAATAAACAAAGGCTGAGCAACACCGCTCAAAAGACTGACCTCAGTGGGTGCGAGGTCGAGATGTCATTTCATTGGGCATAGCACCGGGTCTCGAAACATAAAGCATGAGAAAGATGTCATAGGTTGGAGGCATACAGACATCGCACACATCAATGAACTTTTAGAGCGCAGCTCTTAGGCGCCTGTTTCCGGCTTGAGCGGCGTCGACGTCGCCGTCGCCGTCGCCGTCAACGTAACCGCAAGGTCACGTGGCCCCCCAAGGTCACGTGACCCCCTAGGCCACGTGGCCCCCGAGGTCACGTGGACCCCCGAGGTCACGTAACCCCCGGCCACGTGACTCCCTCCGAGGTCACATGACCCCAGGTCACGTGGCCCCCGAGGTCACGTGACCGCCCCAAGGTCACGTGACCCCCCCCCCCTCCGCGCCTTCCCCTCTCCTCAAGAGCTGCGCTCTAATTCGGTGTTACACGGAGTTGTAAACGGTTTTCATTTTTTGGTCATAAGGCTTTTATCAATGAATATTCCTCACAGAGCATGCTGCAGTATTACTGAGACCAAAATTTGTGTTCGGAGTGAGGGGAGAAGAAAACGAAACTTGGGAATGCTAACGTGCGGAAATGCGAAAGCATTCGTATACGTAGGGTATTCCTACAAGCTGCGCGCCGCGCTGAGCTCGGCCGTGCAACCTCTTCGGAGTCTGCCCGGGCGGGCTCTGCTGGCTCTGCGGCCGGCCGCTCCTTTCTACCGGCGGCCGGGCCGCTGCGCCACCATGAAGAGGGCTTCTCTGTGGGGTGGCGTTCCTTCGAACTATGCGGCGCGCCAGCCAATGGGGTGGCTGCTACAGACTACAGCTTTCGCTCCGTGGGACAAAGAAATTTATGTGTCGTTAGGCGCAGCTTCAAAAGCTGACAATGCCGGTTCGCTCCACGGGACAGTTAAAGCTTTCGCATTAAAAACCGACACTTAAATGTTTATGGGGAAGAAGCCCCTCTCTCAAAGCTCTCTGCTTTCCATGATTGGGG
>JAZHYW010058220.1:0-16158 GCA_037355805.1 Ixodes ricinus
CTGTGCTTCAGACCAGTTGCGTATTGCTCAAGACAAAAAAGTGCTTCGACAGCGCGACCCTGTGGCGCCACGGTTTCAAAAGTTTCGGAATCAGCGGCGCATGCACATAAGCAGCCCTTAAAACTGCCTGTTTATTTTTGTATGCTTAGAGTTCTAGCCAAGAAAGTCTGGTAGTTCATATTCCTCCGGTTACGACGCCAGGGCGCCATGCAATGCCAGTAAGCTGCCGCAGACAACCTCCGTAACTGTGCCAAGCAAAAAAAAAAAAAAAAGTTTTCTTTTGTTATATATATATTGGGCGCCTGCAAGCCGCGATCTTTCTCGAACAACACGTTAGTCGATCCGATCAGGCCTTGGACTCTGACCTCAGCGGCGCATCTGCCCGCTGGATGACCACGAAACACCGCGAGACTCGAGGTGGCCGCATACGCTCGGTAACATCACAGAAAGGATTTTGTCTTCCTACCACTGCTTCTCCTCCTCTCCTTCCGAACTTTAATTATTATTTTTTTTAGGTGTTCAGACTTCAGGGGAGAGTTAAGGGGCCACAGGTGAAAGTTTCCGATTCCGCGTGCGGTAAGGAAGAACGCGGTCGGCTTGATTTCCGCTGATTTTGCTGGTCTGAAGTGTAATCGTGACGTCTTGTGGTTAGCAAGAACATAGACATGGTTCCACATTTTGCGGATGCGGTTCGGATACGGATACAAAGTATGCGGATGCGGATCGGATACGGATACAATAATGTAAAAAGTTTGCAGATACGGTTCGGATGCGGATACAAGGTCTCGGATGCAGATCGGATGCGGATACTTAAACTGTTATCTGCGCAGGGCCTCTAGTCCTCAGTCATTCCATCACAAGTTGAGCGAGGCTGCTCAGTCACCACAGATATCTTTTTTCATATCCCCGCCATCAAGGACGTCTGCCCGTCCTTCCCGAAGTTTCATGCAGTTTCCTAGCATACGCATCACACGTCTGTGGCAAGTGACGGTCTTGTCTTGCATGATGGAAGGACTGATGGAAGGACACATGATGGAAGGACTGAGAACCTTGGTGGCAACCCTTTGTGGGGAGGATATCCAAAAACCTGCGTCACGTAAAAATAACTGCGCTAATTTGTGCAGTATTTGCGTGAAGAAACAGCAAGAGCATGTATCTACATTCCATGTCTACTAAAAGATTTTTCATCACTTTTTTTTACCTATTTCATCTAAAACCTGAAAAAAAAAAAGACAGCTTTTGTATGAAGCATAAATGCTGTCAGCAAGCTTGCTAAAATTACCAGCGAGATGATTTTCTGCTTCTCCAGAAATTCTCTCAGCATCTTGCTCAAGCCCACATGCCAAAGCTTGCCTACCTGACGTGCTTTCACTTCCTCGAAAGCTACTGAGACACTCACCGTTTTCATGCAGACATAACCGACCAGTGGAGAGAAGATTGAAAAGGCGGCTGACATGACCAGGAAGAAAGTGCCCACGATGGTGGTGTCGGCACCGAATTCCTGCAGAGGCGATTCAAGACCCCATGAAATGCATTACTTTAACAGACTGAGGTAAAATAGTGCCAACACAATGATGGGAAGAAAACGGGATCGGACAGAGCACTATTTTACCTCCATACGTTCAGTGACATCCAACTAGCTAAGCTATCAACCTTATTACTTTAACATATATTCATTGTTGACATTCACTGAAATAGTAGTACACTCGATATTTTTAACATTGGATATGGCTTCTACTGGCAGATGACATGAGCTGATGTGTCTAGTTTGTTTAATTGTTTTTAGTGTGTTATGTCTTGTATAGTCAAATGTCAATTTAATGAAGTAAAATAAAGTCCCAGCCAGCCTCCTATCTGTTCAATGTGTTTCTCTGATTACTACAATGAATTTCTGTTTAACGAAGCAAGGGCACAGCTCCACAAAGCACAAATGACTGGTACTATGATTTTCCTAGGTGAAAAGTAATTGATTTTACGTAAATTGTTGGTCTCAAGTGACGCGTGTAAAGAACAGAAATACTGCAACAGTGGCAACAATCGACACTTGCCGCTGCACTACACGTTCAGAGTCCAGAATATTTGTTGGCGTGCAACCTTGTGCCTAGATGTGCACTACGTGACTATGTTGCTGCGTAGAAGGCCTGTACGCAGCAACATATAGTCACATGGTGCCATCTAGGCACACGGTTGCACACTAACAAATTATTTGGACCCAAAACCGAGACCATGCAGCACAGCAGCAGCAGATGCGCCTCCGCTGTGCACATTTGTGCATACCTGCACATTTGTGATACCTCCATTTGCCTCACTGTTGATTAAGTACATGCCACTCCACTCCAAGCTGTTTTCTTTTTTTCTTCAGTGCTCTGTTTAGACGGTTAGTTGCATCTCTTCCATGCTGTCTTGGCATTTGTTCGACTGACGCTCCAATCTTTGTCAGCATCCAAGATTCCCAATCTTGCTCCATCCGAAACTCAAATCGTTCTGCCTTAGAGCGATAATATGGGGTCCAGGAAACGTGATCTGTGACTCTATCCCCGCTATGCCGAAATCTAAGCAGAGCCGCACAGAAAAGTGCGCCCCCTCTTTGTGCCAGGCAGATGGAAAAAGGGCTGGGTGACTCAGCCGGCTCGGTTGTGCGCGTCTCCCCATCTTCGCTCCTCGCTGCACCGCGCACTGCAACTGTTACGTGCCGAAAGTGTGGCCAATTCTACCGTACTGCTACGGTAGTGCCAGCAGTGCTACCCTGTCCGGTCCTATGAGAGCAACGCAGCCGCTTCGAGAGCCTCCTCCGAATGACACGTGGCGGTGCAAACCACCATCCGATTTCAAAAAGACCAAATTTACGCAGTCAGTGAACGCTTCTCATTCGCTGCGTGATCGGGTGGTCAATGTCAGTGGAGTAATTGTTGCGATTCAAATTTTGTTAGGTCAGTTAAGTTTGCTGTGTGGAAGTTTGGACAGCAGGAAATTAGTCTGAAGCAAGGAGTGCCTGGTGCCTCGCCTGTAGATGACAGACTTTGCCAAATGGATACATATCCAAATCATATATAAAATCCGGAAACGATCCCCTTGATTATCCGCGAGATATAGATCACGCGATATCACACTATCGTATGATATCGGCACGAGTGAAAAGCGTGTTTGCCGCGGGTTCCCTCACTCTTATCACACCGTGAAACGCGAATCTCCTGCGTCTGCAATCTGCGGTGTTTGTTCCCGTGACGTGCGAGTTCGCAGCGGGTTCCCGCACATTTGTCCGTCCGCCATGCAAAAACATGGTTTCGTTTCACAGCATGATGGCATGGCTGATATCCGGCACGCTAACGTCGGAGCGTCCGCATACACCCACGCCTATCATTGAAATAAAAAAAAAAAAAAAGACTTGAATTGAGACTTACAAGACGACAAGAGCGCGAGACGGCGGGGAAACCATGCAAGACCGGATGGACAATTGATGCAGGGTACTTTGTGTCGGGCGGCCGCTTGCGCCACGTAACACACGCATGCTCAATTACGGTACCCAGTTTAGATTCGGTTTTGAAAGGCGACCGAAATTGTTTTTTGGCGCAGGCTTGGTGCAGATTACTCAAATTTTGGCAAAATGTAGCAGGATGTATCAGGGTTAGCCCCTTGGCACAATTTGGCACAATTGGCACCGCAATCACATAACTGAACTTCTCTTGAAAGTATGGACCGATACCATGACATATGGTATATCCCACTTTGTCTTTTCCAAGCTGCATTTTTCTGGCGGTCTCACACGTGGGGAACATCAACAGAAACAGCGACGCAGACGCTGCCGCTGAACAGAAAGATCCACGAGTCATTATAGTGTTCAAGCATCACATGATCTCGGCCTTTGTGACTTCATTCTTCAATAAAAAGCCACCCACCGACGTCTTCACAGAGGGCCTAAGAGCTTCCATGGCGGTGGTTAGACGCATTGCCGGAGCGCTACAAGCACTAGCGCTACCTCCGGACAAAACGCCCGTTGCTGTCGCGGAAGGCAAGTCCACATTTGTCGCAGCCTTGAAGAATGATGCGATTGGGGTCTGGGAAACGCTTTGCAGAGATTTCATTGCAGCTTGATGTTTCTTACCCTCAACATGACTAGTAATTGCCCTTTTCCCCATGCTGCTCAGGGAGAACTTCTTGCAGCACATTGTGCAGTGAGCACTATTTGGATCATTTGGAACGAGCCGAATCCAACTCGCATTCGTGGATATGTCTGGGTTTGTCCAGTCGAGGTTGAAGGAGCACTTCTTTGACAGCGACATAGTCACTTTCAGATATCTCCACTCCAGGAAAATAACATAATAGAAAGCCCAACCCAAAGCCACAAACACACGTGGCAGAGCTCATAGAGTGCAGGTGTCCACTGCGTTTACGGGGAAGCGTGAAAACACCATATCTGACAAACTAATGGATCACTAGGCGCGCGCCTATCAGAGGATAGATGAACGACGGCTGTTCTCTTCTGAGTGAGGGGTGACTCGCGCCACCTAGTATCGGCTAGAGTAACTGTTTCTCCCGCGTCACGATAATGCCAGAGCGTACCAGAGCAACACCACCTGACTACAGTCATGAACTACCGTAAAAACCCGCATATAATACGAACCCGCGTATAGACAGTTCCATTAGGGTCATAGCAGAGAGGGTAATGCAGAAAAAAAATGCCCTCCCCTCTCACCCGCATGTCGTCTCCTCCGCCGAGTGGGCAGTACCTAGCATCCGGCTGGCGTACAAACTCTGTTTAAAATTGCGTCATTTTGGGAATTTCAAGCGCAGATGCGCAGATTTTGGTATGCCAGTTATCGTGTAATACTATGCTAGATAAAAAGACTAACAGGGTCCAATTGCACTGTTACCTGCGTGCAAATAAAAAAAAAAGGAAAACTGTGTCAGATTGGCCGGTGTGGTGAACTGTATATAATAGACTAGCGAAACCAAGTCAACAAGGCTGTGAAAAGAAGAAATAGAAGAGGGAGTAGGGGCAGCACGAGAAGAAGGAAAAAGAAGAGGAGGTGTGGAAGATCAAGGTGGAGGCAAAAGCAAACCTAAACCTTCTTGGAGCCGTCATCCAACCTGGGGAGACTCGGCGGAATCCCGAGACGCGAGGGCGGTTCGTAATCGGCGAACCCTTGGCACCTCAGAGCAGAAGACGGCTGCCCCGAGGAAGAAGGAAGCTGCGGGCTCTACGATCACCGACTGCGCATTCCGGCCATCGCTGACCACGCCAAACACTAACTGGTGAAGTGCCTTTCGCTGCCCTACTCCGCTTGTACGCGAACTATGACTGTGATTTAATTTACCCGCGGGTCTTGTAATACCGTCAGGAGTGACTATTCTTTCTACATATTTTTATTTGATTAAGTTCTTTTTCTTTTTCTCGTTTTTCTAATTTGGTTTAAACCGCATAACTAAAAGGTATATCAGAAATCCTCTGTCTCGTCCTTCTTGCGAGGGCAAACAGCTCTTCCGCAAGAACTTTCCCACAGCCGGTCTCTTCGGCGAAAAGCAAATCCAGTTGCTGTACCTTCTTTACTATACAAAGTTCGTACTGGTATAGGCCTTTAGCGACCATGAGTGGAAGTCTGAAATATTAAATAAAAACGTGCTCTCCTGCCACAATACATGCAGTAGTTGACGGTAGTACTGCCGGCTGACTCAACTGCTATTTAAGTAACGGAAAGATATGCTATACCGTACTTCGTTTCAGCTTGGGTCCAGACGCAGCCGATGCTACAAGCGCGAGCTCCGGGCTTCCAGCGTCCCTGCCAAGCACGCGCGTCGTGCAGTACAGGCACTGTTCAGGGCCACACGCCGTGCTTGTAGCATCGGCTGCAGTCTGGACCCAAGCTGGAAACGGTGTAGTTGATCATTTGACTCGCAATAGATACAACGGAGAGCTATAGGCTGATTTTGGAGTAGCCACAACTATTCTAAGAACGCGAACCACTTCACAACGGCAGCTACGAGCGGGAGTTCAATGTTCTGTACAGCCCGCCGATACAGCTCAAAGATGGAGAATGGCAACCTCCCGGTTTGTCGTCTCGCTAGCGGAGTCGGGCGCGTGCCCTCTCTCTCGTTGTACCCCGCCGAACGCGCTGAATTTCCCGGATGTATGGAGAGGGCGCTGCTGTCGAACAAAATGATGCTGCCCAGAGAGCGCTAAATGGAATGGTCTATAGTGCAAAGCATGATTCGAGGACTGCGAAAAAGAAAAAAAAAGTTTTATTCGCGTATAATACGAAACAACTTAAAGACCGCAAAAATTTTCTCCGTAAAATATGACCCAGGAAGTCTTAAGAAAAACGTTTATTGGCATCACAATTGAACCTTAATCACTGTCATCACTTCCATCAGACTCCTTGTCCGACGCCTCCTCCCAAAGGCAGTCGTCTTCAGTGCCGTCGAGCGCATTTAGACTCCCACACTTTTTGAAAGAGCGAGCGTCGAGCATGCGCCGACGCAGGGATAACCTGGCGCGGCGCATAAAGCTAGCAACCCAATGTCGGCTCGTCAAAGTTATCTCGCCTTCTCTTGCAGCAAGCAGCTCGATGTTTACGGCGAGGTGCCGTTTCACGTTGCTCTTTCACAAAATCGCTGAGACTTGCCTCGACGTCGGCGAACACGCCATTCTTTGGGCCTCTAAAGCTTCTCCTTGTTCTGTTGCACGCGAACACAGCTTGCTTTTGTCGTCTCCATCCGCGGATGCTGCCTTCATTTACGGCGAATTGTCGTCTGAAAGCACTGTTGCCGATGTCTTCCGCGACCAAAACGACTTTTCCTTTGGAGGCGGCCGAGTATTGTTTATGTGCCAACGCCACTGCCTAGCCTGACCGTGGACGGATGGTGGCGCCTCGGACGTTGTGATTTTAATGATGATTATAGGTAGCTGTTTTGAACGCCATATTACTTCGAAACCGAAACTACGTCGAACTGCATTAGATCGCGCCTCATAGAAACTGAAAATTGTTGGGACCCGCGTATAATACTGAGCCGCAAATTTTACATGGCAAAATTTGGGAAAAAACCTCGTATTAGGTATATGCAGGTTTTTACGGTAAGCAAAATGGCCGCTGCTACTCCGCTTCACTAGCAACTCTTTAGCCGCCATACTTTAGTGTTGCTACTCTAAAGTGTAGCTTATTTAGTGGCTCTCGAGTGTACTAGAAGAATGACGAGCCGCCAGCTTCACACATGCTCTTGTGTGAAGCTGGCGACACATGCTCTTGTGTGAACGCGTTGAAAGTTGGCGTGGCGGCGCAGCGGCCATACCCGCCCGTCACCTTGGGTGAGTCGTCAGCACCTAGGTGCCTTCATGAGTCGCACCTGGTTCACGGCGTTAGCAGCATCCTCCAGCGTTCGCACAGCGGCTGGCTCATGGCACGTGCAGCTGCGTGTAGCGGTGTTCGTCGGTGTTTGAGATAGCCCCACTTCGCGTCGCTGCATCGCATCCGAAGCTAGCTTGTTTGCAGCGCCGCTGCATGTTAACCTTCGACACTCGGCATTCGGCACTTCAACCGGACCCGGTGGCTCGTCTCACGTTTCTAGTCCACTCTAACAAAGTGCAAACCACGCGCAGACGTCGCGCCGCCGCACTTGACTGCGCTCGTGGCTACACCTGCCCGTGCCTGCCGCTTCTAGCATGAGCGGGCGATCATGGGATAAATTTCTCTGACTCCGCAATCTCTTTAGAAATTTCCCCAACAATTCCCTGACTTTCCCAGGTGTCTTCAAATTCCCGTGGACAATTCCCTGGTTTTCCCGGTCGGTAGAGTACCCTGGCTATATCAGAGTGTCCCCGCCATGGGAGTTCAATACAGAAAAACAACGCTCCTATACTATTACATGTAATTTTCAAGATGTTTGGACTGTTCGATATAAACAATAATTCAAAATACCCGGGTGTGATATAACCGGGCTCGACTGTAGACAAAATTTTCAGGAACGAATCTGGATAACTGCTTACATTTTTTGTATCGTATTGACGACTCACATTATAGACAAGTTTGGAGGTGTCCATATTAACGAGACATGACAGTATAATTTTACACCAATTCAGGAAATCCAGCTAAATTTAGCAAGGAAATTATGATTAACACTAGAGGTGCGGATATCAAATCCTTTCGAAAGCGAAGATCGAATCGAATGATGAAGATTACTTAGACTCGAGGTCGAATCGACTATTTTCGAATACGAATAGTAGTTTCGAATAAGAACATTTTTTAAAACAAATATTTTCTATTTGAGTCGTGAATTAAGGGGAGAGACCGCTCCTTTCAGGCAAAAATATACTAAGAAAACATTTGTTTTTTAAATTGTGTTTTTTGAAGATTGACATGCATTTCTTGCCGTCTTGTCCTTGAACAAGACGATTGCTGCTACTTGGAAGACTTGAAGTTAAAAATGGGTCAGTGGATGTTTTTGTTGTTATTTCTGAGTGAACTATCTACACCCTTTTACTCACTGATATATGTTTATTTTCTTGTTTCAGTATGCTCAATTTGTCTTCAATCCTTCCCACAAACTTTGCGAATTAAATTTTCGTTACTACCAAAACTTAATTAGGTTGCATCTGAACCAAGTACCTATTTGCAGTCAGATTCGCTAAATGCTTGGCGGCGATCAGCTGTCAGTTTAACGTTTGCATTGAATCTCGCAGTTGAACAAAAAGCTCTGAGAGCAGTGTTTCCTTTTAACGCTGTGGCTAGCGTTACGTCCGGACGGACGCGCCTGGGAACGCGTATACCTAACCCCTCCCCCCTGCTCCCTCCTCTCTCCCCCCCCGTGAACCTGGGGAAGGCGTGAGATTCGGAGCCAATGCTTGGGTTACGTCGGACATGTAACGCTAGGCACTTCGTCCTTTTTTTTGAACAAAAATGCTCAATCGAACACAACTCGGACTTTTTTTTCAACAAACCATTTATGAAAATGTCATTGTTATTGCAATAGAGAAAAAATGTCACACATGTGACCGATCAAAAACAGATGAAGCAAAAATATCAGTCAGTAAAACACCATTCAAGGAGTGAAGTGCAGAACGCAAATGAAGGTATGCGCTACCAAAGTGGAGGCGGGTCGGCAAAGCCTACAACGCAGTAGGAGATCGCGTCGCGGACGAACGCCACCAGCGTGAATGTAAACGAGGTGCACAGCGGTGGCGGTCGGCAAGCCAGCCACACAGATCGAAGACTGCGTCGCGCAGCTGCACCGACTTTGGTGCAAAACCTTTTAGCGGGTGAACGAAACCACGTGCACGTAAACCGAAGTACACAAGCGGAGGCGGTTGGCAGGCCACAGCAGAGTGGAGATCGTGCGGTCGTGTATCACTCCTGCGTGGTGCACGTTAAAGACCCAGGCTAGCGGTTGTACTGCACTCGCTAAATTCTCATCTACAGCTGAGAGACTCGTCGCCCGCTGAGGCAGATTAAGTTCTAGGCTGTATAAACGTAGAGTCCAAACTAATTTGTTTCGAGATGATCGATGATCGTGCGATTGCGTCGCACAGACGCCCTGACATCGCGCCATCTCTTTCCGTGTGCAAGAGTTCCGCTGATAGAGGGCGCACACACAAAAGAAATAAATTAAAAAATACATCGTTTTCTTTTTGTTTCTTTGCGGAGGGAGCAAGTTTTACTTTCAGTGAAAACTGGTAGAAATAAATAATAAAAGGAATACCGGCAAACTGATGAACCGGAAAATAACACGAGCCAGATATCGCCGATAGCCGAGGTCATCCAAGGTCCATTCCGAATCCATAATGAGTGAGAGGTGGTGCGTCGCGTTTGTGCCTCGACGATGCACGTGCTGTTGCAAAACACATCAAAGTCCAGCTCAGCGTCTGCGTCACGACCACTTCGCTATCACCGGAATCCAGACATCATCGCAAGCAGAGGACAGATCGCGCCACCGCAAATAACTTTCCAGTGCATCATATAAAAAAAAAGAAGAAAAGGAACTTAGGTTGGTTTTTCCGGGTTTGCCAAGCTCGAAATCATATTGCCGCAGTCCAAAATCAGAGAGGGAACTTCTACCGCGAGTTGACACTAATCGGCGAGTTCCGCATTATTCGTAGCTTCCGAAGTATTCGAAGAACTCGGACACTTCGAACAGCGAAGTTCAGCGAATCGAATCGAATAGCAGCATTATTCGCGAAGCATTCAGAAGTTTCTGAATATTCGCACACCCCTAACTAACACCTTTGGAGGCGCTACACCCTCCTTTGGGAGATATTTTTATGAAACCCTAACCCCAAACAGTCTGCAAAACTCAACAATGGTCCAAAAAGCTCACCCGGCGCATGTGAGGTTCCAGCGTGGGTTCCACGAAACCCAGAGACTGTGACCCAACGACCAGGATGACGCAGACGACAATCACCTGAGGAACTCGGAGAGTGTCAGGTCACGACTCCTACCTAACCTCCGTTGCCTGAACTGAAAAGAAAACAAAACAAACCTAGAATGGGTTGTGCGTCACTTCGCAGTTATGTTGCACAGATCAATGTGACACACAGTTCACGCCTCGATGGCGCGGAACGTCGTCGTGCGCAGTGTCTCTGAAAGAAAGCCCTGCTAAGCTAGCCTCCAGCAGGAGTGGAACGCGAATTTGCGTCCTTTGCGGTTGCACACCCCAGCTTCGCCCCCGGCATTCCGCGCCTCTCTATTGCCTCCGAAGCACGTGCATGTTCTCCCACCACACGTGCAAAGGAACTTGCTCAACAACTGCTAAGTAACAAGGTTGGTCTGAACTGGGAAGTCAGGGTTCAAACAAGCTGGTGAAGATTAGACGTAACACTACTCGGAACTGCAGGTAAGCGAAGTATGATACACGCACACATGCTTTGGTTTCCTGCAGTCTTGGGGTTGTGCTACGTCTAAGGTTGTGTTATGTAAAAGCGTGTGTCACGTCTAAGGTTGGGTTAAATCTAAGGTTGCGTTACATCTAAGGTTGTTACATCTAAAGTTGCATTACATCTAAGGTTGCGTTATGCCTAAGGTTGTGTTACGTCTGAAGTTGTTCTGCTTGATTTCCTATGTCACCTACTGTGAGGCAGGGCGGAGGCTCGCACTTTCAGAAAAATAACTGTTTAATTAAGGACTAAACGAATACACAGAGGAAGGAGCTTGTTCTTTAGCGCGATGACTCGTGCCGGCGGCGAGAGATGATCTGAGTCTGCGTGCTCCGCGGTAGCTTGCTCGGGCGCGACGTCACTCCTGGACGAGTGGCGCCTCTCGGTGCACGATGTCACTTGCTCGATGGTTCGAGAAGGAGCGCTCTCACACTACCTGAAGTCTGCGTGGAGCACAGATCAGATACGAGCGCTGCATCAGTCTGGATGAGGCTCGTGTTCAATCGGTGAAAACATAAGTTCCAGCAGAACGCTGATGGAGCACACGTGCGATGCTCTTCCGTTACGAGAGCACTGCCACAAAACTGAACAGAAGCCAGTCATACAACACATTCCGTATTGTACGGCTGGCTCAATTGTGATAGTCACCGTCAGATGCACAGCTGTCACGAGACTCAAAACAATTGTACAGATATGGCACAAACGATCCCTAGACCTAAAGTGACCACAATGAGGAGCCAGTCGGAGCAGACGAGATCGCGGAGGGCGATCAGCGCTGCTGTACTTGGAAGTTGGGCTTTGGAAACGACTAGCTTCATTCACGGAGGAAGCGATGCCGCTGATTGCTTCACCTTGGGAGCCAAAGGGAAAGGTAGAGGCATGGGGAAGGACGACCCACCTTGAATGCCCCTCATCAGGTACCAGCTTGATCGGGCAGCTCAACAGACACAGCAACCGAGGATGTAGAAGGGAAGGCCAAAGCCGCCCACCTGAAAAGCGCGCCAACAGCATTCTTTGAGACAAGCAGACAACACGGCAACTTTCTAGGCAAACTTAAATTTATACTATACAAAAAACAAAAAAAAAGTTTCCTCCTTGGTGGGTGCGGTGGTTTTGCCGCACACCAGTCCAGGGTCGATACAGGTTTTCAAGAAAAAATTCAAGGACTTTTCAAGGACCTTTTTAAAAAGTAAAGAACACTACAGTAGATCACACAAATTATTTTTCACCACCTCGTGTGACTTGCAGGCGCTGTTTAGATCGGGTTGCCTGCGACGGAGGCCGAGCCAGTGGACCGCTCCGCTTACGCTTGCTGCCAGATAGTTCTCCATCGAGTTTCCAGCCGCCATTTGCATGATTCCACAGTGCACTTTTTGCATGGCTCTTGAGGGCAGACTCGCCCATCGAAGTCGATGTCGAACGTCCTTCTGCAGCGTGTGCACTTTGCGACAGTGAGGAGTTTGTTGTATCTGGCGCAACCCAAAGCTTACAGCTCGTCCAGTTGCTGAGCCAAGCGCTTTGGAACTTACATTTCCGGGCATTATTCTATGCCATCTAAATGCACGAATCACTGGGTCACTACACACACCATACAGCGACACGTGGGAACAAACAGCCGAACAAAGCATCCGGAGTAGGCACAGACCAGATAAAAACAAAGCACAATGTGGCACAATAGACAATTTCTCGGCCTATGGGGCTGGGCCTTTTTTAGTGGGTTGCCAATAAATCCAGCTAAAGACTGAAAGCAAAAGGAAGAATTAAATACTACTAAAATTAACTCTTGATTCATATAACTGCATTTCCGTTGCAAATAAGCACGCTGGCGCAACATGCCTTTTTTACGAAGAGGTCGAGATTCTCCAGGCTCTCCAGCCTCGCCTCATTGTGGCCACTTATGGCTTTTGGTCAACTGTGAAGTCGAAGCAAGCCCAGATGAAAGAAAATAAAACAAAATGATTATCTACGTTAATGCGAATAGCATCAAACGGCGCGGAGTTATGCGCGTTCGTCAGGTGGCCGGCACACTCTAGATACGCCAGCCCACTCTTGAGGCGATTCTAAATTTGTTGACACTTTCACAGCCCTGCGCACGATCTCCGCAGCCCAGCACGTGCGTTTGTGTCACTTAGGAAGGCGAGCAAAGCACGCGCCATACGCACAAACACTCAAAATGGTACCGACCAGACTTTCTGGCGTCTCAGCTAGTCTCAACCAACGGTATTTAAACGGTTGTTTATATCTTACATAGAGCTGCCAGCGCTGTCACAGCGACGGTGCGCGCGTCCATGCACGAGGGTTCATTCGCTCCGTGAGGCTGAGCACGGCCGCTACATCACCCTCTCCCGAGCGCGGGAGAGGGTGAGCTAGCGGCCGTGCTCAGCCTCACGAGAGCGGAATGAGCCCTCGTGCATGGAACGCGCGCGCACCGGTAGCTGTGACAGCGCTGTAAAGCGCGTCCTATGGTAAAGATATAAACAACCGCTTAGAGTGCGTTGAATGACTGCCTTCATAGCTCTGTGGTTAGCGCGTCTGCCTGCTGATCAAAGGGTCAACGGTTCGAATCCCAGCCGGCGCCGGTCTTTTTTATTTATTTATCGACCCGCGGCGTAAGAGGTTAGATAGCCAGATAGATAGATAGCATAGACGAAAAGTGCGTGAAGTAGCCAAAGAATGCTATTCGCATTAAAAAGCGCAACAACCGCGCGTTTTTCTTTTTTTTTTTTTTTTTCTCGCGCAGGAAGTTTGATTGGTTTGATTTCGCGATCCCGGTGTCGCGGAAAGCAAGCAACGAATTCTCCGGGACCACGCTCTAACCGCTATAAGACGCGGGTCGCGCAACCGAGCCCCGCGAAACGCTAAGAATTCAAGGGTTTTCAAGGACGGCAAAGATATTTCAGCACTTTCAAGGCCTTGAAAAAGCAACTTTCAAATTCAAGGGTTTTCAAGGATTTCAAGGACCTGTGCGCACCCTGCAGTCCAGCTGAACACCCACCTCTACATTTTGCCTCCACTGGACGAGACGATGCTGATTTTGCAAATGCACAATGCCCCGGATTGTGTATGGTACACTCGCGGGGCACTACGCAAAAAAACTAATCTCTGCGAACAAAATCACTGCTGTGTGGGCGAGAAAGCACTGAGAGCAACCAAAAATTGCAGCAACTAGCTTCTTTCACCCGACATCGAAATTGTCAGATGTCCACATCTCAAAAATTTCCAGGTAGAACACTGTCCTACGTATAAAGTAAAAATTCCGCGTGAGCACATGAGCTTACCAGCAAGAGCACAAGCACCGGACGCGGCTAGCCCCTAAGGAGCTTCACCCCTAAAAACATTCTTCTTTAAAAACAACAACACTGACTGCACCGATATTGGAATGCTATACAGATGGGTTTGTTGCAGTAATGGTCGCACTGCAGCCACTCGAGAGCACTGCTTGGAGAGCATTGGTTTGAAGCGATAGCTACGGGCGATTCTTTGCAGGGTTTCGGTGCCGGTGTATGTTGCCGTCTGTCGTCGCAGCGGAGAGGGAAAAATCCTTTTCTATCCTCCTCATGATGCGGGAAGGTTATTCTCTCCCTCCTCTCATTACTAAAACTCAACATTACACCCTCCCTCCATCGCTACACAACGCCGGGGAAGCCTGCGCCTTCACTCGCGTCGTCACTGCTGCAGACTCTTCCTAATGGTGTAGCTGTGCCAAGGCTGTACTTCATCCCAGGAGCAAACACGGAGGGAACGCGCAAGGCCCCCGTGGGCGAATACCTTCGACAGTGGCCAAACCGCAACAGATGTTTCACCGATTTCCTGCTTTGTCGATTCCGTGCTCCTGTGCCTTATAACGTCCCGCTCATCGTAACCGGTGACTTCAACGTCGACCTTGGCGGCCGCAAGAATGAAATGGTTTCGCAGCCTCGTCGCGGCGGGACAGGGCCTCTGCGTGGTGTTCGATGGCGACACTAGCTGCGTTAGATTTATCCGCCCCTCCTGCGCTGGTGTAAAGCGTTGGGCGGTGTACTCAACGCATATACCGGAAGTACACTGCCCTACACTTTTCTGCACCGGTGCAGGAGGGGCGGGTAAATCGAATGCAGCAACTGATAACGTGCACAAGCACCTTGTGCTCACCAAGAACACTGACACGCCCATCCAGTGTCTCGCCCAGCCCAATTTCCTCACCAATCACAGAGCATTCGTAGCAGTCGCCGGAGGCATCCACGACGCCAACCACGATGGTAATGCGCTTCAATCGGCTCGCAGCTCCATCCTCAGGAACGTGACGACCACCATTTTATCCACATTGCACAAACGTAGTACAGCCATGGCTTTTACTTCTTCGCACATTGTGGGTGAAAAAGAGTGCTTTTTTTATTTGCACAATGTTTGTTTGTATACTAAGACTTCACCAGTCTCATCCTTTTTGTTATGTGAAAATGCGTGACACGAGTGTCGCTCTGCTCGAGCAATCTGTTTAAACCGGGGGGACAAAGAATGCCGCCTGCAGTTATGTAAGCTTTTAGATGGTGACCACTAGCAGCGCTTGGTTCTACATAATGATACGGCATCCAGTAGTGTTATTCTTGGGCATTAGCCTTATTTACTTGCCCGAACCCAGAAAACAAGGCTGCATCAGGCAACCCAAAATGATAAACAGACAAACAAACAAATGAATAGGTAAATAAAGAGTAATGCTTACGCTGTAGAGGGCACCACCAATGGCAGGACCCAGGCTCATCCCTACACCCACACACGTCTCGATAATACCCTGGAGACGTCAAGAAAGAAAAAAGATGTGAATGGATAGGACAATGACTCGTCAGCTTCATGCAAACTATCTCTCCAAAAAATGCTAACTTTTTTCTTTATTAAGTGACCAGAGTCGCAAAGTTACGCAAAACTTCCCCTCCAAGAAAGGCTCCAGAGTGGCATAATAAAAACGAAGAACAATTTCGGTATGCCACTTTTCAGTCGTTACTTTTTACCATAAAATTCTGAAGAGTTCGATTTCAAATGCCTGCCATACACAACTGTGTCTTTGACCTTCCCAAAGTTCTTAGTGAGATTTTGATCCCGACCAGATGTCTACAAAGACATGCGTGATAGTGGCTAGCCATGGCTTCTGATCTCAGTTATATAACTGTGTACTAAAGACGACACCTGTAAATGTGGCGAAACACCCTGAACGTTTGTTGGTGCATTTGTTATGTTAAGTAAAAGTAAACATTTTTAATCGTGAATTCTTCCGGCTTGTGAAACATTTTTTAACATTAAAAATAAAGCTTTTTGGAAGTGCAGTG
>JAZHYW010058221.1:0-16438 GCA_037355805.1 Ixodes ricinus
CAAATGGTTTGCTTCGGGTCGTAGAGTGAAGTAAATTTCGGACTGTAAAACAGGTTGCTAAACACAGGTCTGAAAAGGTTACGCGTGATGGCCGAGAAATCACCAACCGCCTCTCGCCAACAGCACTGATAACCGCTTCGCGAACGCGGATCCGCTTCCTGTGTGACTGCTTCATTAGTCGCCCGTTTCCGTATTGAGCGGCGTCGCCGTCGACGTCGGCGAAAGCGCGCGTTGCATTATAGGGTGTCATAGTTTCTCCGCTAAACTTAGCGGGAAAATAAATTGGCGTAAAGTTCAGGTGACGTCAATTTCCACGCTAAATTTAGGGGGAAAACTTAACCCGCTCGATTTGGCAGGAAAAGTTACGGGCTACATTTAGCGGGGAACATTTTGCTGTATTTAGCGGAAAATTTAGCGAAAATTTTCCGCTAATTGGGAGGGGAGTAGGAGGGGAGGGTATGGAGGGGGAGTAGGGGCATACGTTCCCCTTCGTACCCTCGCCTCCTGCCTCCTCAAGAGCCGCGCTCTAATTTTGCATTACAGAAAATTGCAAATGTGGTGAATTTTTTGACTGGAAATTACTGTAGAGTATGCACTCAAAAACTTCGTAGTAAAAGTCGCTGCCACGTTTTGTTTCAGCACAGATACAATGCATTACTATACTCAGTTTAACTTTGAGTCAGACCACAGCCGACTCAACGATCGGACATAGACGACAAGCACCTTCCAAAGTGCATCCTCACCGGTATCATTTTCGGTGGGTATGCACCCTACAAGTAAATCATTCACGCACAGAGAAGAAAGTCCAGGATTGCTGTGCATTCAATGTGCATGATGGAATTCTAGTGATAGCAAACACACCAAGGCAATGAGCGTAGGGAAAATGCACCTTTTGAGCTGCTTGGTTTGCTCCATCGGATGTAGCGCCGGCTGCTGTTGGGATTAAACGGACTATAGAGAATGATGGCCCAATCCGTGCTCAGTAGTGTCCCTTACAGGGCCAGCATAAATGTACCTCAAATATAGGTATTTCTGCCATTGTCAAATCAGCCCGCGATCCTAGATCACGAGTAAATGCTGTGCGCGGAGGATTGCAAATCAATTCGGCAGCGATCATAAGGTTCTCTCAGCTAAAGGTACCCTTTACGATCGTGTGATTCGTTTTCTGACACCTTCTTTTCTTTCCTGCAGGCTTTTGTCCTCTACCGTCTCATGATCTTTCGAGACAAGATGAGTGAAGACAAAGGGAGCAGCAGCCGCAAGTCATAAGCATCGCGGGTCCATGAATTGCGGCCTATACACACATTTTAACTAGGATGTGTTGCGATCGGCCGCTAATTGTATAAATCTATGGTTTTTGAGCTGCCATTTGACCGAGAGTATTTTTTTGTTTAACACGTTTAGGTTGCTACAGATGTAGCTATGGACCATCGCAAGCATGGGGTCCCGACGGGTGCCCCATGAGTGCTCGCACACGCAGCTTCCGAGTGAGCTGCATAGCTTTGGCAAGCTTGAATATGAACGGGCTTGCACCCACGAGCAGAAATGGGGCGGCGGCCAGTGGCTATGCTTGCAATCGTCTATATTAACTGATAAAGAAACAACGCATTTGTATAGGGGATATTTACTGGACTCCGTAAATGCTGGAGCTGTTTAGAGCGCATACTCGCAAACAACCTCGCATTAACAGGCTGCTAAGACCGGCAATCTTGATGGTACGAAATGCACCTTGTAAAAGAACCGTGGAAGCTCGCCATCAACACGCACTCAGCTGTCGCACACACATGTCTGGCTGCCAGGGAATACTCCCTATTGGCGACGTGACCGATCGAAAGCGTCGCGGTGGTCAGCCCTTCACGATTGGCCGAATGCTGACTTTGACGTCAGCAAAGGATTCCTCATCGACGGAAATAAGAGTAATGTAAGAACTTGAATTTTGACGGTGTTGGTAGTATTGGTGTAAAAGCGCAATGATTTCCAGCTTCCACCATGCTAATTACAAACACCATCGAACTTGTTGTTCACGGGGTAATGACGTCACGAGAGGCAACCGTAGGAGGGCGCCACCAAAACATCTCGCCGCTAATAGGCAATTGACCTGTAAGTGTGACGTCATGGGTCCAAACAAACCGTTGCTAGGGTCGTTGTTATGGACGAATACATGTGGCTCGGTTTCGCTACGAAAACCCGACCATTCAAAAAATCAGGAGTAGGATTTAAACTTCTAAAAATCACAGATATAGAAAGCTTGAATGTCATATATGTTTCGACAGAAGTGTGCCGGTAATCGCTCGTTTCTGAAATATTTACGACTGCAACTTCCGGTCCTCAAGATGCCTGCAGCAGACGACGAATGCAAGAAGTATGCCGTCTGCCGCACGCCGGCCGGCCAAGTGGGGCCGTCGTTTGCATCGTGTGAATAAAGACGATATTCTGACATCGCATTTGTTTGAAATATAATGAGTTTCATACACTCTTAAGATTTCATAGTGGGGTGCGATGCAAAATATGGTTTATCGAAAGTCCGGGCGTCGATCGAGATGATAGTCTGCTAAAGATCGCATTGCACCCGCGAGAAAAGCACTTCAGGCGAACGGTTGAGATCCCAAATTTTGTTTGCGGACTCGCGCTATGCGAGGGTGCTTCGTATACCTGGTTGTAACCATCGCGTGGAGAGAGATTCTTGCAGTTTCTTCAGATTTCCGCAAGACCCCAAAGCGCGAAAGAACTGGATAAAAAACATAAGGTGAGTCTATTACAGACTGTACTCGCATCGCGGGTTCGATGAAGATCTTCACCAAAAGAGCACATCCACGGAATTTGATGTATACCAAGGGGGAAAAAAAGCAAAATACTGCGAAATCGCGATAGACATGCAATTCTTTAATAACCTGACAACCACAATAATAAAATAATAATAACAAACGACTTACCTCGACGGCGTACGATTTGTTTCTCATGGTGGCCTGCACTACGCCGGTAATGCACTTCAGGTCGTCGTCGTAACTGATCTGCGTGACGTGGTTTGATTTTACTGCATTTTCACCCCTCGTAACTAAGCTGGGTTGTTCACAGGAAAAAAAAACGCACATTGCGGAGGCCTCTACGGCCACGGCAATCCACTTGTTTTTGTCGCTTGTTTACCGACGCATTTCAATGAAGACGCCCGCTGCAACAGAGGCCAGCAAATCTATCGTGTCGTCTGCTACCAAAGCAAAGCGGAGTGTAAGACTTCAGAAATGGCTTTCATCGTTGCAATATGACACTGAGACGACAAGAACATCTTCATAATTAGATATCAAGAAGTTAGGTTGCTTACAAAAAATTATTTACTTACTTGTAAGCAAAAATCTAGCCTCATGTGGAGTCTCCATGCATTAGTCCATAGCAACGTCCCTAGCAACGGTTTGTTTGGACCCAAACGCCATGTTGTGACGTCATCACTTACGGGGTCAATTGCAAGCATGGCGCTTCGCTGAGCCTCGCGCAGTGCAAGCATGTGCAACGTGCGCGTGGAGGTCGGTATGGCGCTTGCAGTTGCACGTAGTACTTACCCGCATCGAGCAGAGACATGGCGGCGCGCCATATGCCCCGCTTGGAATCGCCTATAGGGGGAGTATTCACTGGCAGCCATAGCTGTGTGCGCAAATGCTGAGCGCGTGCTGTTTGCGAGCTTGCACAGTTCTTTTGCAACGTGCATTCCACACCTCAAGATGGTCCGGTCTGTAGCAGCCTATCAATGTGGGCTCGTTCGATATGCGCTCTATACAGCACCCACAAATATGACGCCCAGTGAATACGCCCTATAGGCCAAACACACTCGTTGACAAACAAGTCCGCGTTAGCCCGCATTTCGTGTTGGCAATGCGCGTGCGCAGGAATGGGTCTGTTTGAAATGAGATTTATACTTTGGGGTTAAGCATGTGATAACGAGCGTTCATAAAATTGCTTTCACACCGTCCATACTATTATTCGTGGCAGACAATACCCTGAGACCCACACGCTGTTTAGAAGAGTACCAGCACCTCGCGTGGGCACTGCACGAGGCCCGAACCGGATCTGCAACAAGATGAACCGTGTGCGCATTCGCCGGAACGAGAGCAGCGCCGCCGCAGCTGCAAGTCTCCAAAGCCTCGTGTTGGTGTGTAGTTGCTTCACTAAACTTACTAACGTGGATTGCCCCCCGAAATAAATAAAATTATACTTCAGATATCTAACCGGCTTGTTATTCATTTGGCGTCAGAATATTTTATACAATCTAAATTCCTTTTAAAATATTGTCAGTACATTGATAAACGCTTTATTTCTAACAGTAAGGTACAGTGTTGGTAAAAAAGCTGTTCAAACAGCTTCACTGGTTCTGGGCCCCAAGAAGAGTAACACCAGCAGAAAACATTCACAGAAAAATTATGTTATATATCAACAAGATGCGCAAACAGAAAAGTCACAGTAGTGATAGTATATATAAAACCTAAAAATGAATATATAGACATGCCACTCAAATTTAGATCGGGTTGGCTAAGAATGGTTATGTTTCTTAGGTTACCTGCAGATATATTTTCAAGCTCTATGCCTTGCGCACATAGAATAGTTGAGGGTGGTATGGGAGGGTAAACGCTGCGGTTTGAAGGCCACAATTACTTCCAAAAAATGGGACTTCCCAAGGTTCTTTGACTCTCGAAGGGTATGCATATATTTTTTTCTTTTAAGTCAGCTAAGCTCGCAAGATGTCGTACATGCATACTGATTTCACCTTTATACTTAACACGCAGGCGGTATCAATGCAAGTTAAAAAAATCAGCAGAACCCATCCTTTGGGAATGATTATCTACGTTAATGCGAATAGCATCAAACGGTGCGGAGTTATGCGCGTTCGTCAGGTGGCCGGTACACTCTAGATACGCCAGCCCACTCTTGAGGCGATTCTAAATTTGTTGACACTTTAACAGCCCTGCGCACGATCTCCGCAGCCCAGCACGTGCGTTTGTGTCACTTAGGAAGGCGAGCAAAGCACGCGCCATACGCACAAACACTCAAAATGGTACCGACCAGACTTTCTGGCGTCTCAGCTTAGTCTCAACCAACGGTATTTAAACGGCTGTTTATATCTTACCATAGGACGCGCTATACAGCGCTGCAGTCCGGTGCGCGCGCTCCATGCACGAGGGCCATTCCGCCTGCGAGGCTGAGCACGGCCGCTACGTCACCCTCTCCCGAGCGCGGGAGAGGGTGAGCTAGCGGCCGTGCTCAGCCTCACGAGAGCGGAATGAGCCCTCGTGCATGGAACGCGCGCGCACCGGTAGCTGTGACAGCGCTGTAAAGCGCGTCCTATGGTAAAGATATAAACAACCGTTTAGAGTGCGTTGAATGACTTCCTTCATAGCTCTGTGGTTAGCGCGTCTGCCTGCTGATCAAAGGGTCAACGGTTCGAACTCCCAGCCGGCGCCGGTCTTTTTTTATTTATTTATCGACCCGCGGCGTAAGAGGTTAGATAGCCAGATAGATACATAGACGAAAAGTGCGTGAAGTAGCCAAAGAATGCTATTCGCATTAAAATGTTCGACCTCTAGCTGGCTAAATATATTTTCCTTTGGAAATTCCGGTGAAACACTGCAAATGTTTTGTTGTATCTTTTCGTAATAATATACCTTTTGTAGATTTGTATTCGTGGTTGTTTCCCAAATTAAATGGACGTAATTAACTTTACGAGTTAAATAGCGAGTTATATAACAGCAACCTTACTCAAAAAGGAAAACATGTTTGTGAAAATACGCCAGGCTGACAATGCGACACAGCTCTGTTGTGACGTATTTTACATGCTCAGGCCATGACATGTTTCCTGAAAGAAAAAAGAAACCTAAAGTTTTAAATGCCGGTACCACATCAATTCTAGAAGGATTGAATATAATATTCTCGTCTATGTTAACAATTTTACCCTTAGGACGAAACAAAACAGTCTTAGTCTAATTCTCATTTATTTAATCCATTATGCCTACTCCATGTATTTAGCTCTCCTAGCGTGACATTTGCGTTTTTAATGAATTATGTGGGCTATCTCCATCAAACAGCATGATGGTGTCGTCGGCGTAGATATTAAATTTCGTCTATTTGCTTATATTTATAATATCATTTATGTCAAGATTTAAAAAAACAAAAAAACTACACACAATGCTTTCTTGAGGAACGCCCGATTTAATTGGCTTGAAATCGAACAATCGAAGACAACCATGAATGAATGAGAAGCGATAACTGACCCCGATGATTATATGTTTCGAGATTTTTTTAATTAGAAGTTTGTGATTGAGAAAATCCAAGGCCTTCGTGAAGTCAATTAATAAGCCGAAAATTAGATTCTTATTTTCAATACTTTTAAGAATATGTTCTTTTTGAGTGAGAAGAGTGAGTCCTCCCCTCGGGGTAAAATGGAATCGCTCGGAGCCCGCGCAGCTTCCCCGCGAGCCGCCCCTTCGGCCACACGCTCCCAGTGGGTCTTTCGTATTGCAGGAGGCTCTACGTTGGACGCGTGCGACATAGCGCTTAATACATTAGGGGAAGAGGAGAAGATCTGCCATCTTGACACGCATTTCGACAGCTGCAGAACAGCAAAGCATAGAGGCAGACATCCGCTCCCAAGCCTCCCTGGCCTTCCTATATCCCTGACGAGGATTTAATAAACGCCAAGCAAAATACCTTTCAAGGTTGGTATCTGGCCTTTTTATAGCTTTAGTTTTTAAGAAAATAGGCTCCAGACGTCGAATAAAGGAACCTATCATCTGGCTTTCTTTTCTTCTTTAACGTGTTTTCGCTGCTCTTTTTCATCCGATTTTCTCCGCTGTACTGCTGTCCTCGCATTACCTTCCCCGTATTAACGGTATTCTGAAATCTATACTCAGCGAACTCAACTGATGGATGGATGAGTGCATACGGCAAGCGCGGCTGAAGGTTGCCGTGCCCGTGCAAAGCGCCACTGCTACCGTAATCTCGCAATGTGACGACAAAGCATGATCCTCAGGGTCCTCAGCCCTGCAGCGCTCACCAGTCGCCGTCATCACATATGAAATTTATAACTCATACTTCCGACGTACCGGATCGCCGGATCCGTCCGACGTATCTTCGAAAACATTGGCCGAGTACGTCCGACGTACCTCTGAAAGTTTGGTCGGGCACGTCCGACGTACCTTTGGACAAAGCGTAAAAAAATCGAAAAAACGAGTTTTAGTAGATTGTACGCTGAAGAGAGCGGGCCCATCGGGCGCGTGCTTGATCCGTATTTCAAATTGACGGCATGAGCTCTCGTTAGCAAAGCGTAGCTTTAGATTACGGTCTCCTAAAAGTCTCTTTTAGCTCTAACGCTCTAACGATAAAGTGCTCCGTTTTTTTTTTGCGTACTCAGATCCAACAGCATGCAGCGGTGACAAAATAGCAAAAACTGGTGCAGCTCTGACAGCGAAAAAGGTATTCGTAGCGGAACCGCCGTCGTCAGAACAGTTGAAAACTGAAGAGAAGGAAGTCAGTCAGTGACATGTGACCGCTACCATCAAATTTCAACAATAAACAAGCTCGACAGCTGTTACACTCCATTTCACAATTACTTGGCAAACTATGGAGGCTGCGGCCATTGTGATCCAATAAGGGCGTCAGAGCAAGTCGCGTGATGACACTCCATGGTCGAGGCCACGGAGGCCTCGTTGAAGCAAGTAGGTAGGCCAGTTGTTTAAGGAAAGACATGTTAAACAAAGTTTCGTGTCTGTCCGTCCCTTTTTGTCCCCTAGATTCAGGGTTACTATGTCGAGGCCTCGTTACCGCCTCAGTAACAGCGCCGTCCGCGACAAAAAGTAGTTGCTTCTTTCTACAACGGAGGTGTTCAGGGCTAGGTTCCCCAGTATCGTCTCCGTGTCTGTCGACACAACCCTACCTGGACAGCTACCGCCATCTATAGGCGACGGCGGCAAGCGCACAACCACTATGGTTTCCGCCGTCGCTCGTAGATGGCGCCAACCTTTCCATCTATCTAGAGTTCCTGTATAGCTACCTACGGTAGCAGAGTTGCGCATTCAACCTCGGCGGGCGGCCGTAGCGCCGGCTTTCCTGCACGTCCTGGATGCTTTTCTCCTCACGTGACTAAATTTGGCGAATTAGCGCGCGGCGCCGCACATGGAAAACAGGAGAGGAGGAGCGGGAGGGCGAAAGCTGGGGAACATACGCCGGAGCGCGAGAAACGTCGGCGGAGCGACCGTAAAGGTGGCTTTCTTGCACGGCGCCGGATGCTTTGCTCCTCACGTGATGAATCTCGGCGAATAGCGGCGTGGCGGCGCAAGGAAATCAAATGCGCACATCTGCTCCCCCTTCGGGGGAGCATATGAGGAACTCTACATCTATCATAGAAGAATGCATATACTTCGTTTCAGCTTCGGTCCACACGCAGCCGATGCTACAAGCGCGAGCATGTGGCCCAGAACAGTGCTTGCACTGCACGAGAAGCGCGTGCTTGGCAGGGATGCTGAAAGTCCGGAGCTCGCGCTTGTAGCTTTCACTGCGTCTGGACCGAAGCTGAAACGAAGTATAGTGGGCGGCGTGTTGGTGGGAATTCATCGTAGGAAACAGCGCGAAAAACAGACGACGACGAAGAAGCACACAGTGCTATCCAGTACAGCTCCGCTGGTCTGCCTTCTTCACGAGAGTGGAAGGGCTGAACGATTTTTTTATTTTAACGGCAATTGAAATCACGCGATTCCATCTATAGCGACACTACGCTACACGACAGGGAAGAAATACGAAGACATGTTACTTTTCAACGCTACTTAATTTGATCGACCCTTTTCCGAAAGCAACATGGCTTTTAAACGATATTTTAGTGATTTCAGCCCTGTAGTCAACCGCTTCCAGCTAAAACGTCGCTGCATTACCACCCGCCACAGATTCACGGATAAAGTGAACGTATGAAGTGTATATCATGAAGTGTTTCCGAAGAGCTCGTTACTTCAACGAACGGCAATGCTGCGGCGGTGGACGGTCATCTGATGTTGGTTCGTCTCGCTGCAGACGACAGACGGTTTCTCCGGCAGTCGCATTTGGTGCCAGGAGGCAAACGCTCCGGTGATGCGTTGTCACGTGCCTCGCTCCGATGCTCCTATTCGGTCGTGGGGGCAGCAGCCTGCAATGTTAGCCAAGTTACCGTGAAACGAAGTACAGAGATCGGTTTGCCCTTATCAGCTTCCCGGACAGGTACCGAATGTTCTAAAAGAATGTTGCAGATAAGATCTCACCTTTAAATGCGTCAAAACGTCCCCGACCAGAGCTGCACATCTCAAAAGACGGCGCCAGTTTTGAGTATGAAGGGTTCATTGATTTTGGCTGGCTTTGGCAACGGCCTACCACTTTGCTTCACAGTTATTACTCAAGGTAGGTGGCGCCCCGGAGTTGGTGCTCAAGAAAAGAAACCGAAACTACACGTGGTAGCTTCAATTTCGTTACGAGCAATTTCAAATGCAATTCTTGTGTATGTGCGTGCGTGCGTCGGACTTGTGTCCGTGCGTGTGTTATGCCTGTGCATGCGTTCGTGTGCATGTGTTTGCATGTTGTCTATACTTGCGTGCATTATGTGTGCACTGTACGTCTACATGTGTGTGTTGAGTGCATACGTGCGCGCTTGCGTGAGCGCGCTTGCGCGTGAGTTCTTGCAGGCGTGCGGCCGTGCACGTGTTTGTCTGCGCGCATGTGTAAATGTGAGTGTGCACGGGTGTGGCTGTGTGTGCGAAAGTATGTTTTCGTGCGTGTGTGACTGTGGGTGCACGTGTATCTGCGTGCGTGCGGGCGCACGGAGTGTGCCTCCGTGAGCGCGTGTATGTGTGCGTGCGTGCAGTGCGTCTGGGTTCACGTGTGTATGTGTGCGTGCGGCCGCACGCAGTGTGCCTGTGGGTGCACGTGTATGCGTGCGTGCGTGCGGGTGCACGGGCGCGCCTATGTGTGCGCGTGTATGTGTGCGTGCGTGCCCGCAGATGTGCCTGTGTGCGTCGTACGCGTACGTGCATGCCTCTGGTTGCACGTGTATGTATGCGTGCATGCGGCCGCACTGGTGTGCCTGTGTGCGTGAGTATGTGTGCGTGACGTACGTACCTGTGGGTGCACGTGTACGTGTGCGAGCGTGCGTGCGAGCGCACGGGTGTGCCTGCGTGTGCGCGTCTATGTGTGCGTTCGGGCGTGCGTGCCTGTGGGTGCACGTGTATGTGTGCGTGCGTGCGAACGCACGGGTGTGCCTGTGGGTGCACGCGAACGTGTGCGTGCGTTCGGGAGCACGGGTGTGTCTGTGTGTTCGCGTGTAAATATGTGTGTGTGCGTGCTTCTGAGTGCACGTGTGTGTGTGCGTGTGTATGTAGGCGTGTGAGCGGACGCACGGGTGTGCCTGTGTGTGCGCGTGTATGTGTGAGTGCGTACGCGCAGATGTGCCTGTGTGCGCGCTAACGCATGCTTGAGTGCGTGCCTCTGGGTACACGTGTGTATATGCGTGCATGCGGCCGCACCGGTGTAGCTGTGTGCGTGAGTATGTACTGTGCGTACGTCCCTGTGGGTGCACGCGTATGTGTGCGTGCGTTCGGACGGGCGGATGTCTCTCTGGGTGCGCGTGCATGTGTGCGTACGTGTGTGCGTACCTGTGGCTGCACGACTATGTGCGTGCGTGCGGGCACACGGGTGTGCCTCTGTGTGCGCGTTTATATGTGCGTTGGTGCGTGCCTGTGGGTGCACATGTATGTGCTCGTGAATGTGACCGCACGGGTGTGGCTGTGTGTGCGAGCATGTGAGTATGTACGTGCCTGTGGGGTCACCTCTACGAGTGCATGCGTTC
Source organism: Ixodes ricinus (assembly GCA_037355805.1). Taxonomy (NCBI): domain Eukaryota; kingdom Metazoa; phylum Arthropoda; class Arachnida; order Ixodida; family Ixodidae; genus Ixodes; species Ixodes ricinus. The sequence continues at coordinate 10,844 of JAZHYW010058221.1, forward strand.
GCGCACAGGTTTTGCCTCTGTGCGCGTTTATATGTGCGTGCGTGCATGCCTGTGGGTGCACGTGTATGTCGCGTGCGTGCGGGCGCACGGGTGTGCCTGTATGTGCGCATCTATGTGTGCGTGCGAACGTGCCTGTGGGTGCACATGTATGTGTGCGTGCATGCCGGCGCACGGGTGTGCCTCTTTGTGCGCGTATGTGCGTGCGTGCGTGCGCCTGTTGGTGCACTTGTACGTGTGCGTCCGTTTGGGCGCATGGGTGTGCGCGTATTTGTGCGCGTGCGCTCGTGCCTGTGGGTGCACGTGTATGTGTGCGTGCGGGCGGGAGCACGAGTTTGCCTAGTCTGTGCGCGTGTAAATATGCGTGCGTGGTGTGCCTGTGGGTGCACGTATATGTGTGCGCGCGAGTGGGCGCACGGGTGTGCCTGTGTGTGCGCGTGCTGTAGCGTGCGTGCGCGCAAGTGTGCCTCTGTCTGCGCGCTAAACTATGCGTGCGTGCGTGCCTCTGTGCACGTGTATGTATGTGTGCGATGTACGCACGGGTGTGCCTGTGTGTGCGTGCGTACGGGCCTGTGGTATACGTAAGTGTGCGTGCGTGCAAGCGTACAGGGTGTGCCTGCGTGTGCGCGTGTGTGTTGCGTGCGTGCGTGCCTGTGTGTGCACGTGTATGTGTGCGCGCGTGCGGGCGCACGGGTGTGCCTGTAGAAGCACGTGTATGTGTGCGTGCGAGCAGGCGCACGGACACATTAAAGAAAGACAACAAATGCACCAAGGATTCAGCCGACATGTGCCTCAGCAGTTCGTAATGAATTGTTATCTGGTCCAGACGCCGACTGCTTCTTTATTGCAAGGGCCATTTCAAGCTCACACATTGTGAACGCCCAATTGTAACCAGTATCATTTCCAGAGAAATGCATTGGCTGTTTTTCTGGCAAGGACCTGAACTTATGAAATTTAGAAGTGTAATTTGAGGAACTGGAGACCTCGCGAAAATGATCAGCAAGAATGTCAGCCTGGGTTTTTAGTGATGGCGATGATAAAGAGAAAAGGGAATGCTCAAGGAGCGGTAAGTAACCCGAATTTTCCTAGTACGATCCCATAGCTCGTTTGCTGGAACAGAGCTGTTAAGATAGGACATATTTCACCTATGAGGTCCTCTGGCTTATTGCCGTGTCCAACGAGCATTTGCTTTGCACTGTTTGGAATTTTACCTGTTAACCGCAGACGACAGACGGAGAAATGATCTTTCTACTGACTGCCACATTACAGCATCATTTCAAGCGTATGGAAGTAGCTTTTCAAAACACAACGAGGCTGCTCTGCGAGAACTTTTATGTGGACGATCTAGTCACGGGAGTTTCGACTTCAAACGAGGCATTTCGCGTCTACAGAGAAGCTAAAGTCATCCTTGAGGAAGCTGGCATGACGCTTCAAAAATGGACCACAAACGACGAGGCGCTTCAACGACACATTGGAAAGGAAGTAGCACCGTCTTCGGCTTCGGCAGTTAGAAAGGTCCTCGGTCTTTTGCGGAATACCGACACCGACGAGCTTCACCTTAATGTCGAAACAGTGCTGCAGTTCCTCGGAGACAAAGACAACACTAAGCGTTTTGTTCTTCAGACGACAGCGCGACTGTTTGACCCTTTGGGGTGGTTGTCTCCGTTTCTCATCAGGATTAAAATCCTTTTCCAGAGGATTTGGGAACACGGCACCGACTGGGAAGAAGACATGCCTGGAGCATTACAGAAAGAATGGGACGAATGGTGTGAAGAATTCAGGGCGTTACAGACATTTTCGATTCCCAGATGTGGGTTGAAGAACTTTTAGATAACTCTGCACTCCACCAACTTCACGTGTTTGCAGACGCCAGTTCGAGTGCCTATGGTGCAGTGGCCTACCTCAGGATCGAGGATACAACCGGAAATGTGAGCGTCCAACACTTGCTCTCAAAGTGTCGGGTAGCTCCTATCAAACGTGTCACCCTTCCTCGCTTGGAACTAGTTGCGGCAGTTCTGGCCGCTCGTTTAATAAAGTTCCTGAAAGAGACGCTGGCAAACAAGCATTGGAACATGATTTACCACTTGTGGACCGACTCAACTGTCACTCTATGTTGGATCCGAAGTCCTGCAGCCAAGTGGAAACAGTTTGTTTCTAACAGAGTGACAGAAATACAGACAGAAACGGATCCGTCTCACTGGAGCCATTGCCCTGGAAATGAGAATCCAGCGGATCTCTTGACTCGAGGACTTTCTGCAAAGGAACTTTTAACTAGCAACCTCTGGTGGAGAGGACCTGAATGGCTATCAAGAGCACAGGAATCCTGGCCTGGGATAACTGCTGCCGTCGAGTCTACAGGCGTGGATAATGATGCGATATTAGAATTGAAACGTGATGTTCCAGTTCTCGTCAGCGTGGTAAATGAGCCGATATTCAGCCCTGACAAGTACAGCACTTGGACCAAGATGACAAGAGTGACAGCTTGGATAAAGCGTTTCGCAGACAACTGCCGTTCACCGACGACTCGTCGTGAAGGTACACTTACGGCCCAGGAACTTCGAGCAGCCGAAAACGTATGGTTACGTCAAGTACAGCGAGAAGCATTTGTAAATGAAATGCCACAACTAATGAAAGAAGAACACCTGGAAAATACTTCGCCAATACGAGACCTCCATCCTTTTATTGACGACGAAGGACTCGTCCGAATTAGGAGCCGCCTCCAAAACGCGGTGGTGTCCTACAACGAGAAAAGCCCCGTACTACTTCCAGGTGAACACTCTGTGACAAGACTGATTGTTCTACATGCTCACAAAGCGGTGTTCCACGGAGGGGTCGGTGACACCTTAACTGAACTGCGTGCTAGGTTTTGGGTCACGCGTGCACGACAGGCTGTTAAACGGGTTACCGGAAAGTGTCTACTTTGTGCCCGGTTCCGCCTTAAAGCGGCAAGTGCGCCGATGGCTCCCCTTCCAAGTGACCGAGTCCTAAGCTCTCGTCCTTTCGAAGTTACGGGAGTAGACTTTGCCGGACCCATTTTCGTGAAAAACTGTAGCGTAGTGAAAGCGTACTTTGTGCTATTCACTTGTGCTGTGGTTAGAGCTATTCATCTTGAGCTTGTTGTAGACCTTACGGCAGACTCTTTTCTTATGGCTTTTAGAAGATTCTGTGCCAGGCGTGGCACCCCGCGAGTTGTGTACTCGGATAACGCTGCAACTTTTAAAAGAGCGTCAAGAGAACTAGCTGCAATGCACCAGTTGCTGAGAAAAGATGAAGTGAAAAACTACTATGCTAGTCATCATGTAACGTGGAGATTTATCGCAGAAAGAGCGCCATGGTGGGGCGGTTTCTGGGAAAGGCTCATTGGAATTGTGAAGACGTGCCTTCGTAAATTATTGGGAAAAGGGTCTTTCGATCTGCAACAGCTGGGCACCTTGCTGTCTGAAACCGAAGCGGTTGTGAATTCAAGACCGATCACTTTCATTTACTCCAGTTCCAATGAGCCAGACGTATTGACTCCGTCTCATTTTTTGTTAGGTTGTCGTATTCTATCTCCTACAGAGGCTTCAGATGAGTCAAAGGCTCAGCTAGAAATCCTCAATCTTTGGATTCACCGACAGCGTGCAATGGAGCACATGTGGAAACGATGGCAGCATGAATACCTACTTGTGCTCCGCAGTTTTCACTCCCGAAAAGTGCAGCGTACTCATAACCTAAAAATAGGTGATGTAGTAATATTCATGATGATAGTGTACAAAAACTGTTCTGGAAGACTGGGGTCATTACGGGACGCATTCAAGGCAAAGATGGTGTAGTGCGGGCATGTAAGGTAAAGCTGCCAAAAGGGAGTGAAATCATCAGGCCTGTGCAGCGTTTGTACCCCTTGAAATTCCCACCTCGGGCCCCGGAGTGTGTTAAATATTGTAAACGAAGAGAAGGAATGTGCGCGCGACAAAGGATTGAAGACGAGGAAGGCCGGAAAAAGAGGCGCGAGGACAGAGAACATCGAGACGATCGAGGCAGCGGTGATCGTTGTACATATCTGCTAAGTAAACGCGATTTTCCATTTTTTACACCGTGGACGTCGTTCCTCTAACTATATGAAACAACCCCCGTGTGGTCACGAGGGTAACGTGACCTCACGGTTACGCCGACGGCGACGCTGCTCGGAGAAAGGAGTAGGAGGCAGGATGAGGAGGTGAGGAGGGGGAGGAAGGGTATACGCTCCTTTCAGTACTCTTGTCTCCTCCTCCTCAAAAGCTGCGCTCTAATTCGGTGTTACAGGGGGTTGTAAGCGACTTTCATTTTTAGAGCGCAGCTCTTAGAGGCCCATTTCCGGCTTGAGCGGCGTCACCGCCGACGTGGCCGTCGGCGTAACCGCGGCGACGTTTCGGCATGGTGACGTTTCGCCACCATGCCGAAACGTCCTCGCGGGGTCACGTGACGTCACGTTACCCCAGGGGTCACGTGACCCCAACGGGGGTCCTGAGGACCCCTGACAGGGGTCACGTGACCTCCGTGGCGTCACGTGACCCCCGTGAGGTCATGTGACCTCATAGTTACTCCGACGGCGACGGCGTCGCCGACGCCGCTCGGAGGGAGGAGTAGCAGGCAGGATGAGGAGGTGAGGAGGAGGTAGGAGGGGTATACCCTCCCTCAGTACCCTTCCTCTTCCTCCTCAAGAGCTGTGCTCTAATTCGGCGTTACAGGAGTTGTAAACGGCTTTCTTTTTTGTGTATCCAATTAGTATTTCTGAAGATATTTTCGTGCATAATTTATTTATTTATTTCAATACCCTCAGGGCCAACGGCAATACAGAGGGGAGTGGGCTGTATTCAACAAGAAAGATTATACAATGAATAACTTAAAGGCAAAGCACATATTAGTTATGAACAATTGAAATTAGAAACAACAGTTTTAAACAAATCATCCGCCTGGATTATGGTGATGGAGGTGGGAAGGCGGTTCGAATCCAATGAAGTTTCGGGAATGGAAGATTGTTGAAATGTGATCGTGCTACACAGTGGTACACCTACTGTATGAGGATGATCAAGACGGGATGAACCATAGAAAGGTGGTGTGAGGAGACGTTGACTGAGGAATGAGGTAGTGTGAAATACTTTATGGAAGAGAAACAAACGGGCTACCTTTCGGCGTGAGGCAAGACTTGGCAAAGATAAGTTAGATTTCATAGAGTGACACTTGCAGTGCGTTGATAATTACTGAGGATAAAACGAGCGGAACGATTTTGAACAGCTTCTAGGGGGCTAACCAAATTTAAAATGCTCGAGTCCCAGATCGGCGACAAGCATTCAAGCTTTGAGAGTATAAGTGTTTTATAAAGAGTTAATTTCAAAGAGGCGGGAGCTAAAGAAAAATTACGTTTTAAATAGCCAAGCATGCGATTGTCATCAGTGATAACGTATCCAATATGTACTTTCCAGGAAAGATCAGATGTGATGTGTACGCCCAGGTGCTTGTAATACGACACTGAGAGTAAAGGAACATTGTTAAGACAGTAGCAGGTAGGAACTGAATGATTACGAGACACTCTCATTACTTTGCACTTAGTTGTAAGAGTAATACGTAACTGAACGTATA
>JAZHYW010058224.1:0-13543 GCA_037355805.1 Ixodes ricinus
TATATATATATATATATATATATATATATATATATATATATATATATATATATATATATATATATATATAGGTGGTTTCATCCGAGACACAGGCTTGTCGGGGTGGGTCTTTCGATTTTTTTTGAAAAAATATATGTAATTGCCCCATTTCTGGAAAGAACAAAACCGCTTTTCAAAATTTTTTTTAAAAAAATGTTTCCGCTTCACGAAAAATTATTAGAGTGGAGCAGGGTGAAAATCGTTTTTTTACTCCGTGATTTTTCTACCCAGTTCTGTACGCTGGTATAAATACGGGAAGCATACAGAAACTCACAGTAATTTTTTGTGCTCTTGTATGTTGTTTCGACTATTTTTTAGTTGAAAGGAAAATAATGTAGTAGTTTTTGTTTATTGAGATAAAAAATGCCAAACATTGTCTCTTTGATAAATCCGGTGACATCTTCAGAGCCTTGTAACTCATGAGTTATTATATTTGTCACTTACGCAAATACTATGCAGGTGTAGCCCTATACCATGGGCTATCTGACAGGCATAAGTTTAGTTTATTTTATTTTCACTGAAATTTTATACTAAAATTTGAAATTTCGTCGAAAATGAAATTACCGATATTGAGACCCACTTATTAAAAAGGGCCATTTTTTATTTCGTTCAATTTTTTATTATTGCTGCGCGATCATGAACTCGGCAACTGGCAATTGACGGTGCGATTTCCGCTTCCTTTTTTGTTGTATCTTCTCTAGAAGTGATCAAAATCACTGCCACGTGACAATGCGGTGACAAATTCAGGGCACGCCTTGCAACTCTTGAGTTATTTTGTTTGTCGCTTACCAAATACTATGCGGGTGTAGCCCTATACATGGAATATCAACGGGCACTATGTTTAGTTTATTTTATTTTCACAGAATATGTTTTACTATAAAAACATGAAATATCGTCGAAAATGAAATTAACCGAAATATTTCGAACAGTTGATCGAAAAAGTGCAATTTTTTTATTTCTTTCAATTTTTTTGTGTACTGCCGATAATATGAACTTTCAATTGGTTTGATGAAGTTTCCCCTTTTTGTTGTATGTTCTCTACAAATGATCCGAAATCGCTCCGCTTTGTCATAACGGCCAGCACGGTTTCCGCAGGTCGGCTTCGCTGCAAAGACTAAACTGCTTATGTGTGTTCAAATGCAGCGGGTAAATTCATTTTGATGGAGAACACTCGTGCTTGGCTGCATATTGTATTTTCTAAATTTTTAATAATGGCAACTGACATTCTTTAGTCTGATAGTTAGCGGTGCAGCGGATGTTCCATTATCCGATGTCTAAAGCCAGGGCACAAAGGGCGGAGAAAGCGGAACGAGCCCTTCATGTAGCCAGACCGGGGCCATATATCTGTCTGTGCTATACACAGCTTGTAAGGCACGTACAGCACGCCGGCCCTTCGCGCTATAGACCCATCTCCGTTACGCCCAGGAAGCATCCGGCACGGACGCCAATCCATGATGTGTCTTGTCGCGTGCGTTCAAATAACCATGCAATTGCCTGTTCTTTATTGTCAGCGTGTATATAAAAATATGTATATCACATACCTCTCTTTTACAAGGAAAAACAGTTTGCAGAACAAAAGTGAGGAAAACGGACAGAGTTTACATGAACCGAAGACAATGTTTTACAGAACACAAACACCAGTTGGCGATAAATAGACACTTTTATTAATTAACGCTAGTATATTTAGGATGCACGTGTAAACAATATTTTGTTGTGCTTTAAATAGTCCACTTCACGAGCAACGCAATATTGGAACTTTTGACAGCGGCATCGGCTTGCCTCTGCTTAGACGATCGAGCGCGGGAGGCGAGCTGAACTTTGTACCGCAGCGGTCGGATGCAGCCGAGAAGTTCAACAGCGTGGTAAGTCGAGACGGACAGAACGAAAACTGGAGCCAAAGCAGGCGAGCGGTGAACCCGAGACGGTGGCCCTTCTGTTTGGACGAGTGTGTGCGGTTAAAAATAAAGTGTTTGGTTTTGTTCAAGACTGATCGATATCTCTGATGCCAAGAAGCAACGATTCCCACATGCACTGAAGGCAGCGAAAGCAGTCACTTAATGTCTCTGTAGACTTTTAGTTTCTCCACTTTGTCGCACCAAGCTTAATGCAAAGATTGTACAGCCTTCTGGAATATAGAAAAGCGATTTGACGATTTTATTTTAATTGGCTACGGTAGAGTTTACTTTGGCTAGGCACACATTGCTTTGGTTTGGGAATAAATAAAGGTAATGGAACATCCGCTGTACCGCTAACGATCGGACTAAGGAATTTCAGTTGCCATCATTAAGAATTAAGAAATAAACAATATGTAGCCAAGCACGAGTGTACTCAATCAAAATGAATTTACCCGCTGCATTTGAACACACAAATAAACAGTATAGTCTTTGCAGCGAAGCCGACCAGCGGAAACTGCGTTTGGCCGTTCTGAGAACGCGGGAGTGATTTCGATCACTTCTAGAGAAGATACAACAAAAAAGGGGAAAATCCCATCGAGCCAATTAAAGTCAGATGATCGGCAGCAATAATAAAAAAAAATTGAACGAAATAAAAATGGCCTTTTTCAATAAAGTGGGTTCAAAATATCGGTTAATTTCATTTTCGACGATTTTTCACATTTTATATAAAAAAAAGTTGTGAAAATAAAATAAACTAAACTTATGCCACGTCGATATTCCATGTATAGGGCTACACCCGCATAGTATTTGGTAAGCGACAAATAAAATAACTCATGAGTTACAAGGCTCTGAAGTTGTCACCGCATTGTCACGTGGGAGTGATTTTGATCACTTCTAGGAAGATACAACAAGGGAAATCGCATCAAGCCAATTGAAAGTTAATATGAACGGCAGCAATAATAAAAAAATTGAACGAAATAAAAAATGGCCTTTTTAATAAAGTGGGTTCAAAATATCGGTAAATTTCATTTTCGACGATATTTCAAATTTTATATAAAAATTTCAGTGAAAATAAAATAAACTAAACTTATTCACGTCGATAGCCCATGAATAGGGCTACACCCGCATAGTATTTGGTAAGCGACTAATATAATGACTCATGAGTTACAAGGCTCTGAAGATGTCACCGGATTGTCAAAGAGACGATGTTTGGCATTTTTTATCTCAATAAACAAAAATACAAAAGTATTTTCCTTTTCAACTAAAAAATATTCGAAGTAACATACAAAAGCACAAAAAAATTACTGTGAGTTTTGTATGCTGCCCATGTATTTATACCAGCAGTACAGAACTGGGTAGAAAAATCACGGAGTAAAAAACAGATTTTCACCCTGCTCCACTCAATAATTTTTCGTGAAGCGAAATATATTTTTAAAAAATTTTGAAAAGCGGTTTTGTTCTTACCAGAAATGGGGCAATTGCATATATTTTCAAAAAAAATCGAAGGACCCACCCCGACAAGCGTGTTCGATTTCAAATGAAACCACCATATATATATATATATATGTGTGTGTGTGTGTGTGTGTGTGTGTGTGTGTGTGTGTGTGTGTGTGTGTGTGTGTGTGTGTGTGTGTGTGTGTGTGTGTGTGTGTGTGTGTGTGTGTGTGTGTGTGTGTGTGTGTGCGTGCGCGAGCGTGAGTGCGTGTGTGTGCGTGTGTGTGGATTGATTGTAACCTTGTACTGTTACCTACTCGTAAGGAAAGGGGACACAGTAAGAACGATTTGATGTCAGTTTACTTACACCGAGACAAGACACCAAAAGTCATGTGGGAGTTTTCACTCTCCGCTATTACGTCACGCATTGAATTAGATTATATAGGGAGTTTCACGAAAGGTGGACAAATTCGATATTGCAAAAACTACGCGTTGCAACAAAAAAAAAAGGAATGTGTCGTTTCGGTGCTGGGCCAGGGGCCTATTTAGGAAAATTATAAAGTCCGGGATAATTAGATTGTTATTTATTTTTGCGTAATTAACTTTTTTAAATATTGGGTTTAAGGTCATGGTTTCAATTAGAAAATTGCTCAGCATCATCAAAAAAATATTAAATCAACAAATTTCAGAACGATCGAGGCCCGCGAAGCATTTTACGGCCGTAAAATGCTTCGCGGGCCATCGATCGTTCTGAAATTTGTTGATTTAGTGTTTTTTGATCATGCTGAGCAATTTTCTAATTGAAACCATGCCCTTAAACCCAATATTAAAAAAATTAATTACGTAAAAATAATGAACCCAATTATCCCGGACTTTATAAATTTTCCTAAATATGCCTTTGGCCCAGGACCAAAACGACAAAAGCCTTTTTTTGTTGCGACGCGTAGTTTTCGCAATATCGAATTTGTGCACCTTTCGTGAAACACCCTGTGTGGATAATATATATATATATATATATATATATATATATATATATATATATATATATATATATATATATATATATATATATATATATATATAATCATCACACTTTTTTAAGTTTCAGTGATCGTGAAAAAAATACGTTGGTTAGATTTTTTATTCTTTTTACCAACGAACAACTGCCTCAAACGCCTCCTAAAATATACCGAGTTCTGTGACGTCATCGCGCGTGACAGGGGAAATAAAAATAAAGGAAGCCAAGAAGAATGGGTAATCGACCGGCGTCTTGCCTGCATATGTAAAAAAAATAAAGTCGGGGTTTTAATTTACGTTGTGAAGGTGGTTGACCAGCGTGGTATCACCTGGAACGATGGAAGAAAAGTAAATGCACTGTACGAAACTTTTTTTATATGAATGCTAGTGACGTCACTCCCCACGTCGCAAGCTGCCATCGCCCGGCAGCTTGCGCGACAGTAATCTTTACCGAGAGACGTATGCGGTGAGCGCTACGTGAATAGCATATTGTTATCAGGAGCACCTTATCATCAAATATGTGGTTCGGATGCTTGTTTTGTGATTGTTCTTTATTGAAACGAATGCTGTGCTGTATGTCGTATACGTGATATGCACTTTTCACTTCAATCGTTAACGATTCTTTTTTTCTTGTGAGGACGCTGACACGAAGGAATTTTAGAAATCCGACCTGTGAGTCATATACAGCTTCGCTGTAAAAAGCTATACTTCTAGTTACAGAATGACCCTGCTCACACATCATACAAAAAAAAAAGAAATACAACACGGAATTTTCAGCAGACATGACGACAGAGTTATTTTTGGACACGCCTCAGTTATGGTAGAAGTATATGTTCGCTCCATAACATGTGTAAACATAACTGCAGACAGCTTTTTTTTTTTTTGGTGCGGCCAACGTGACAGAGTTGTTGTACACAAAAAAAGAAACACCCTTCGGACAGTGTCAGCAGAATGTCTTTTGTTCCATCATAGCCTCCTATATACTGGCAAAGCCTGGCAGGTCGCCACGAGAAGCGGCCGCCGGAATGGGAAAGGGGAGCGGCAGACAACGGATGAGAGGAGAGCCACGTGACTGACGCCCCGCTGCGGCGAGACGCCGAAACAACACTTTTCCCCAGCGAACAAGTGTGTTTCAGGTCCTCGCCGCTGCAAAAGCTGTGCGCTGACGTCTAGGATCCCTCTGGGTTCCCCGAGAAATGGCTCTTTGATGCTCTGTGCTAGCAGATCCTCGCGCTCCAAACCTGCGACCGGGCACTCTATGGCTCCGTTGTCGAACTGCCAGGCTTTGCGAGTATAGAGGAGGCCATGGTTCTACGTATATTCGCCGAGTGTGATTGCTGCTTTAGTCGCAGAGCGTAGCCAATGCTGCCGCGATTCGACGGGACCAATCGAGCGGCACCAAAACTGCATCGTCATGGTGCTGTGCTCGTCGTCGTTGGGAATTCGCTGTCACCGGCTTAATCAGACTGCGTTAAATCTTTGCGGCGCATATTTTCTTTCTCTTTGGTCTTGCCTGTCCATGTGGACGGCTAGATATATATATACTATATATCTGTTCCCTCGCGAATAAACCCAGCTGCGTCCGAGACGTTGTGCCGCGTCTTGTTTGTTATTTTATTTTCTTCGTGTCTCAGGGTTTAGATTATGACTAGAATTCCGTGTTCTCAGAGAATTCTGAAAAAAAAAAAAGATCCAAAAGACATTTGTTGCTCAACTTTTGTCATTTCGGATTTATCCAAAAACCTCCGAATTTCGAGGTAACGACGATCAAATAAAAACCAATAAAGACTGTCTTTTAATAAATAGCCGTTCGTAATAGCACAGGGTCAGTGGTTCTGAGGAGATGCCACTTGAGTTTCCTTTAAAATCTCTAACTATGCGGACAAAAAGTTTTTTTTTTTTTAATTTATGTTATGCTTAATTTTGTTTCTGAATTTGTAAAAATTGGCAACACAGTCAAATAAACTCCAAATTTCAGAGAATCGGGAATCAAAAAAAAAAAAACTCCGATAAGTCTTGAATTTTCAGCGAAAAAAAATCCGAAAACAAGCTCCGATTTCACGACAAATAAACTCCGAAACCACGGAATCCTAATTATCATGCACAGTAAATGCAACTTAAGTATGCGCTTTTTTTTATTTTTGCGAGTATTAGTTTGTTAGCGATAGCTTAAGCTTTCAAATATCATGAGCGCTCTGGCTTGTAATGAAACAAAGTATAGGTCCCATTAAAAAAATAAAAGAAAAATAAATCATTTATGTATGCGTTGTCGGAGGCCTTTTAAGTTCGCGGACAAATATATAATGCTGAGGGTTGCTAAGTGAAGGCAACCGATACGGCAAAGGTTGGTAAACAGGTCGATGGAAGTATTTCGAGACTGCGTGTTGCCACGAATAAAAAAAGAACCTGTCGATATTCTCGGATGCGCACGTGGACGCTATTCGGGGCGAGTCGTGAGCACGTCGTAGTCGCGGCACCGTCTAATCGACCGGCAACGACGAAAAGGTTATTGCACAGGGGCTTACCATTTGAAGATGTCGTCGATTTATTGAGCGACACTCCGCGAGCGCATCATCATCATTATCACGGGAGGATTTAAGATTCGGGGTGGGGAGGGGGGGGGGCGATCTGTAGAGGTCTGACGTCAGGGGCGAAACGTTGCCAGATACGCTTGGTTAACTTACTAAACTTGTCATTTCACCGAACACTAAACATTCTTTCTGAAATCAACCTGGTGTATGTTGTCGTTGTTTTTTATTTGTCTTTTGTCGTAAAAAAATGTCGCCTTGGGTGAATTATGGAGGGTAGTCGCCCGCTCCAAAAAAAAAAAAACGTGGAGAGTGTTCGCAATTTTATCTGTGCAAATTAATTGGCGCGGGGGTTTTTCGTCTCTAATCATCCGCGTTTTCGCGCGCCTGTTGCACGCGTGGGGACTGTAGCGTTCTACCGCGCTTCCCAAGCGCACAAAATGTTTCTAAAAATTTACTTATTTGGTGGTTTTCGATGATACTCAGCAAGTTTCTAATGGGAAGCACATATACGTATATTTTCACCAAGTAAAACGTGGATAGCCAAATTGCAGTTAATTATACGACTTATCGTGACGTATGACCCCCACGTCCCGTTGGCCGTATAACTAACCTACACAGAACGCATTAGTGTTGCTTTCACTGTAAAGCCTAAAAGTAAATTCCTGCCTTTTGCTGTTCCTCAGAAGGAAAGCTTTCTCAGCGCCACTGAGCGCGTAATGTCCACCTGGTCATTTGTTTCAAAAGAAAAAAGTATATAAAAAAACTTACATACGCAGGGGTGGAACTGATGAAATGCACTTGGGAGCAGCCACGGGAGCAGCTGAAACAGCTGTTTTGGAGCAGGTTGGGAGCAGCTAAAACTATATTCTGGAGCAGGCTGGGAGCAGCTCAAATCAGTTTTCATTGCCTTCAGCTTGTGTCTTAGACGAACACGGAGCAATTTCAATTGTGCTTAGCAGGACAGATGAACATGAGTGGTGAGGAACCTAGGTAGATGGGGTAACAGTGTAACAGATGCGAAAACTTGGCCTTAGTGAGAACCAAAAAGCAAGTACCATATGTTTCCGACGATAGTGTCCTTGATATTTTCTGAGTGGCTTTCAGCTGCTCAAAATGGAAACCAGCACTGCTTATCGCACAACCCACACGTGCTCGATATAGTAATAATATGTGGAACCACGTGACGTGCGTAAGCAACGGACGTGCAATTGCGCGGAAGAACAGGACAAACAATTTCTGAGTTTATCTATTGTGTACAACTCAATATCGAAGCAGCACACTACGATTAACGGAGTTATCGTATTCGAAGCAATAAGCAGGAGCAAGGTTAAAGTACGCCGAGCAGATCTACCGCTCGCGTGAGAGCTGCTGGCCGGCAAGGTTACGGATCGGACCACGTTCCAGTTCAATCAAATCACGATTCATCTTGCAGGAATGCGGTTCCAACTTCTAACGATGAAGCACTAAAAGGAATCTTTTGCTAATGCGTTTTCAACTGGCTGACGTCCGGAACCCGAGCCGAAGAGCCTCAGGCAATCTGACGCTTAACGACTAAGGAGCGGTGCAACGATACTCAATTGGAATGTTTTTCTCTTTACACGAGCTTACTGGCACACCTGGGACTCAAGGATACTCACACGCAACGCCACTGGCCAAGAAACTCCTTTGTTGCGGTGTAATTTCAAGGACAAAATCGATCATTTTCATTCAATCTCTCCTTTGCAAAATTTGATGACGTAACGTGGGGATCGCAGTACACCCATATGACGATATTTGAATGCGGTTCATAGATTGGACCCGAGCATTGCGTGGGCACTCGATTTGGGCTCGTGATAATTACTAGCTCGAGAAGCATTCGGGTAGTGGCCCGTGTCCAATCGCTGCAACGACGACAATAGCCGAGCCATAACAATGCCTGGAACTCAGCGCGTGTCCTGTGCTTTGCCAACCCCAGCGCGTGGCTATGAGCAACATTGGCGGCATATAATCCGCTCCAGATCACGTGGCCGCTTGTTCTGGCTGCGAGTTGAGGGTGAACGCTGCTCGTTTTTCTTAAGTTTTTTCTGGGACTTCTATTGCGTGGGGTGAAAAACGAACGCGTGTTTCATAGGTCATTAACGTCAGGGATCCGTTTTAAGCGGTATTTGCGGAAAGTACAAAAATTGTTGCATCGCCCCTTTAAGGTGGTGTAGCGCTTGGAATCCAACCCCCCTAGTTTTTTCGCGCTCTTCCGATCGGGATACACAGGGAAAGTAAACGAGAAAAAAAATCGCAAGGCCGACCAAGCTAAACGCGCTCATTGTTGCCAATCGAGTCGATAAAAACCGAAACCAAGACAAAATAGAATTTTTTGGCGCACATTGTGCGATTTGGAGCACAATGGCGCGAAAAATGGCGCAGGATGGCGCAGACAAATGCGTCTGGCGCAAAATGGCGCAAATGGCGCAACCATTCCACACCCTACATACGACTATATATATATATATATATATATATATATATATATATATATATATATATATATATATATATATATATATATATATATATATATATATATATATATATATATATATATATATATATATATATATATATATTATATGGGTGGTTTCATCTCAAATCGTGCAGGCAAAAAGGGTCAAATTTTTAATTTCGCTGAAAAAAATATATGTTATGGCGTCGTCTCTAAAAACGCAGTAGCCACAAACCGCAAGTTCGTCGGATATTTGGTTCTCGACTTACGAATTTTAAAAGAGGCCGCGGCGGAAAGCAGTGTTTTTCACATACGTCGTGGGTCGGATGTTTCGCTCGATCTCCCGTCGTGGATTTTCAGTCCACACTATATTAACCTTTTCAAGCACTCTGCTGGACACAGATAACACGGTCTAATACCCTGAAATAATTTAAGGCGTTTTGCTTTTTTTCTATAAAAATGTCAAATACGCCCTCTCGATCAATTGTTGACAAACTTTGACAATTAAATACTGGCGATCTACTTGAGTTACATCAATATTTTTTATGTCCATGGAGAGCCCAAAGCACGCTCTTTATAGATATTATAAAATTATTTAGCTGTATTAAATATCCTTGGCGGGACGTTTACGTTAATGTTATGCGAAAACCAAAAGTATCAATTTTAAAATCGATTTTTCCCAAAAAAAACATTTTTTTTTGCTAAAATGTAAATATGATAGTTGTCTACTCGAAAAGCAAGTCGAGAAAGTGTATATTTTGTTTGTATGTTCTATATTTAAGTATCAATATCGGAAAAGACGTCTTCGTTTGGCAAGACCTAAGTCAGACAAAAAAGACGTGCGCTTCTATGAATTACAGAAAAGTTTTCTTGAATTTTCGTCTGGATTTTGTAATCACTTATAAACGCATTTTGTGGTATTGAATAGTTATTTATGTTTTGAAAAGAGCGGAAATTACGAGTAACATATCTAATCAAATCAGCAGGCCTAGTAGACCTTCAATATCGAAGGCACAGACGTTGTATTTTTTCGATTTATAAAACTTTCACTGTAAACTAGCATGACTAACTATTAGCTGTCATATTACTAAGACATAAAAATCACCACATCATTTATCTATTATATACCATTATTTCCGAAACCAAACGCTATAGGGTTTGTTCACCGCACATCGCACAGAATCACCAGGGAATGGCCTTTCACTTCCGTAATACACAAAAGTGATGACACAAAAACGATCAGAAACACACAAAGAGACTGTCACGGAGAAGGTTAGGTAATAAAAATAAATTAATAAGAATAAAATTACCCAACTCCGATCTTAACGAAAATTGCGCTAAAAAAATAAAAGATTTAGAGTTCAGAGCGGTGGCAAGGCGATAGGTCCACGCCTGGTGGAGAGTCAAACAAAGAAGTCAACACTAAGACAGAAAAACTCAGCCGCACACGGCAAGAACAAAAACCAACTCCTCCTGGCATTCCTAAACGGGACACAACCAAATGCGTGCGAACTCGCTCTCCTACAGCACCGTCAGGCCACTACGCCATGAAATAAACCCAGCAAGTAAACAATGCTAAGTTAGTAACAGGAAACAAACAAAAAAGTTCAGCAGAACCGCATCCGAGAAATAAAGTTCAGCGGGGCGAAGAAACACACACGCAATACAGTCCCACGACACTTGAAGCCTGTCAGGATGATGGCGTCCAGATGATGCTCGACTCTATTCTTCCCTCTGTTCCGCACATCCGTCGGGGCTGTGCGGAACAAAGTGAAGAATAGTTTCAAGCAGCAGTGCGCCAGAAGGTAACCGAGACGTAACATGCCTCGAGCTTCATATCGTGAGAGGAGCTTTCGAGGTAGTTACTGCATGCAGTTACTCAAACTTTCTCTTTCCCCTTCCCTTTTTCAAAAGAACACGTTAGCCGGCGCTAACTTTTCATATCGGGAGAAGACCACTCTTCAAAAACGGTTATAGTTGACAAGGAGGCTGACTTCGACCCAACTAGTCTCCGGGTAGAATAGACACAAGTATATTTACCAACACGCTCGTTTTTGATGCTAGTCTCCGGGCTTTGCTGTTTCCAAAAGAGATAACCCTTCGGTGCTATCGGATTTCCGCGGAGGAGATAGAGTACATAAAATTGAAAAGAATAAAACACGGAGGACAAGCACAGGACAACCACTTTGCAGAGCACGGCCATTTCTAGGATAGGGCGTTCGAAGCTTGGGCAAATACGCGGTATCGTTTCACGCGTGCACGGATGGCTGGTTTCAAAATTTTCCCACATCCCTAACGAAGCCGGCCCATCTTCGTGTGCGTGCCTGCGCCGCCGGTTTTAGCTCGCACGCGGCGTTGTTTTGGCAGGCAGAGCTGTTGTTGACCGTCGATATTGTAAAGCCGTGGTGTTCTCATCTTCCCAGGCAACAGTTCCTTTGCTTTCCCTTCTGCAATACTCCTGACTGACTGACTGCTCCTGGGTGGCCGTCACTGTTCGCCGCGTCAACGACACATTCGTACCATTTCACTCCTCGTGACACAGGGTGCGCTGCTCGCTTTACTGTCACGGGCCGTCCTATCTAACACAACGAGCACGAAAGGTCGTGGTCGTCTGCTGGTTCCGAAAGGGCGGGACGTTAATATAGGCCAATGAAGGCCCCGAATCAATACGACGTCTGCCGACTTCTATACATTAAAAATGTACGACGCCTGCTGGTCTGTTAAGAAGTGTTGCTTTCTCTTTCGAACTGCTCCAATGTAGCTTGCCGCCTATAATAAAATTTAAATGATCAATAAATATAACAGGGTGGAACTACTGTATTTCATTTTTATGTGGGAGCTTTAAAAAAATGCGAAAACATTTCCAAGTTTGTGAAGACGCGCAATTCGCAAGTCCCTTTCAAGCCGTAAAAACACGTTTTTGTACGATATTGATACTTAAATATAGAACATACAAACAAAATATACACTTTCTCGACTTGCTTTTCGAGTAGACAACTATCATATCTACATTTTAGCAAAAAATAAAAAAAATAAAAAAATAAGTTTTTTTGAGAAAATCGATTTTAAAATTGGTACTTTTTGGTTTTCGCATAACATTAACGTAAACGTCCCGCTAAGGATATTTAGTACAGCTAAATCATTTTATAATATCTATAAAGAGCGTGTTTGGGGCTCTTCATAGACATAAAAATATTGATGTAACCCAAGTAGATCGCCAGTATTTAATTGTCAAAGTTCGTCAACAATTGACCGAGGGGGCGTATTTGACATTTTTACAGAAAAAAAGCAAAACGCCTAAAATTATTTCATGGTATTAGAGCGTTTTACCTGTGCCCACAGAGTGCTTTGAAAAAGTTAATATAATGTGGACTGAAAATCCACGACGGGAGATCGAGCGAAACATCCGACCCACGACGGATGTGAAAAACACTGCTTTCCGCCGCGGCCTCTTTTAAAATTCGTAAGTCGAGAACAAAAAAATCCGACGGACTTGCGGTTTGTAGGCTACTGCGGTTTTTAGAGACGACGCCATAACATATATTTTTCAGCGAAATTAAGAGACCCTTTTTGCCTGCACGATTTGAGATGAAACCACCCACATATATATATATATATATATATATATATATATATATATATATATATATATATATATATATATATATATATATATATATATATATATATATATATATATATCGGGGTTCTCCCCACGGTGGGCGGCAGTGGCTTCGCCGCCCACCACTGCCGCCGCCCACTGGCCGCCCACCGCTCCAACTGACCGCCCACCACTCGATTTTTTTTTTATGTCGCGGGATGACGATGCGATTTTGCCTGCGCACATGGCTGCAGACCGTCGCCGTCGTACTCAGCAGGTCCGCGCACCGCCACGTTATCGTTCGCTATCGCATCGCTGACTGCCGCCACTGCCACACTGCTTCAAACAAAGAGCGCGGGCGCTCGGCGTGTTTCTTTTTCTTTTTTTTTTCTTCTCTATCTCAGCGGCGCGCCGCCGGCAGTGCCCCGGGGGGGGGGGGGGGAGGTAAACAGACGCGACGAACCAAAAACCAAACAAAAAAACGAACCCCCCCCCCCCCCCCCCCGGTAATGTCCACCTCTCAGAAATTCCTGGGGAGAACCCTGATATA
>JAZHYW010058226.1:0-12453 GCA_037355805.1 Ixodes ricinus
TAGGGTGCCTACATGTCTCTCTGTCTCAGGGTGAAGACATCAATTGTTGCCGTCAATGTGCCAGCGCGTGACGCTCTCGCGCACTCGGTGCGTGACTGGGGCGGTAAAATGGCGTCAATGCATTAGCCAAGGCTACGTGCTCGAGCTGAGTGACACCGGATAGCGCGCACTTCAAAATGCATAAAAAAACGATTGGACGGAAAAATGGCTGAGATGTCACCACTCCAGCAAAAGCGCGCGTGTGTATGAAGGCACTCTAGTGCGTGTACGTGCTGAAAATCAATTTGTCCATTGGGCAGTGACCATTTCGACCAGACTTGTACGTAACGCGTTACAGGTAATGGATTGCGTGTGATAAATTGCATTTTACTGTAATTTTGTACCGCGTCAATTACTTCCTTCAAGGAGTAACGATCCTTGTAATTGAATTACTTTTTTGCTGTAATCGATTACAAAATTACCCATTACAATTTTCCTATACTTTTTTTTTTTTTTGCGAGAGGTGGCTATATTTTGTCTTACCCTAGCATGGACTAACTGCGAAGGTTGCGCGAGCGGGTAGCCTTGACTGCCTTGACTGGAGCACTCGCTGCAGGAGCGCTCGTGCAGTCGCCGGCTTCATCCAAAGCAATTTGCTCCTGCTCTTAGCATGCGCGGCTAACAATAGTCCATGCTAAGGTGAGGCGAAGCATAGATGTGGAGTCACTCAGCTCAAAACAAAAACAACAATTTTTTTTTTAATTTTTGAGCACGGCAGTTTAAGGATTAGTCAACCATTTCACTATGCTTCGTTTCCTAAGTAAATTTCTTTTTTTTTGTACACCGGAGATGACGTATGGGTATAAAAATGACTTTATCTGACCTCTTGTGAGTAATGTAGATAAGCAGCGTTATTTTTATTTATTTATTACGAGAGAGATTGGGTGTGTTGGCGTCACTTACTCCGCCCTAAGCAAAAACGGTCAAGACTTTTCTTTTTCGGAACAACTGAGCACAAATGCGGAACACATGTGTGAAATATGTGTGTATGTGGTACCGTAATAAAAAGAATTAATGAAAAGTAACGTGGGAAGAAATAGATTACTTTAGAGTAATTTTTCGATTACTTTTTTGAGGCTGTAATTCTAATTGTAATTGGTTACTTTTTACAGTGAGGTAATTGTAATCGGTTACTTTTTTTTCAGTAACGTGTACAAGTCTGATTTCGACCCAACCTCCTTGATTTCGGAAGATACAGGAAAGAGCGTGAGAAGGATCCTTCTCTTCATCTCAGTAAATATAGTTCTGAGTAGCGCTCTTTCCTGTATCTTCTCGCTACGTGTGTGCGAACACCGTTTAGATGATCTTTCTCTTCATCTCAGTAAATATAGTCGTGAGTAGCGCTCTTTCCTGTATCTTCTCTTTTCCCTCTATGTGTGCGCTAATACCGTTTTGATATCTTCAAAAAATTATTTCGACAAACGAGGTATTTCGACGTTTGTGGCGTCACTTCCGTAAAACATCAAAATACCGGAGTAGCACCCAATGTTGTGCGAACATTCCCTGGATGTTCTGAATGTCGAAGAAGCGTTAAAACACCATTCGGAACGTACTAGGAACATTCGTATGCGAACATTCCCTACAAGGTAAGTTACTCAACATCCTAGGAATGTTCGTTGGCGAACATTCGTATGCACAATGTTCTCGGAATGTTCCCTTTCGAACACTCGTATGCGCAACATTCTTGGAACGTTCGCTTGCGTACATTCCTAGAATGTCCGCAGGTGAAGCCAACTTTACGGAGCTCTCGCGCAACCTATGGTTCGAAACACCATCCACTATATGCCACTTTGTGCCAGAAATATGCAAATTAAGTGGAGTTTCTGGAAGCTTAGCATAAGGGATCAGTTTTATCTTATATGAGTCTACCGAGGAATGTGATATAGGGTGTAGGAGAAAATCAATGGTATTGAAAACTTGATAATGAACTTGGCACTCACTGTGTATGTAGAGGGACAGTTTTGAATGGACCAGATTTTTAGTATCTGCGCTTTAAAACTTTGAAAAAGATATTTCCCAGTTGAATATGGGATGAAAGAAGTTGAGAAGTGACAGGTAGGAGTAAATTGTCACTAGTACGTGCTCAGGCTGGTGCGCTAAGAAAGCGACTATACTCTGTTTCACCTTATGGTGTACCGCAGGGAAGGCTGCAAGCGCGAGCTCTTTGCTCTAGGGCAGTGGTTCTCAAATGGGGGTCCGCGGCGCCCTGCCTGATCAGTCAAGCCCGGCAATAAAAGTTCTCTTTTTTTCAGGTCGAAAAGAAATATTTCAGTTTTAGGGCGAGTTTTCTCGCGTGGACGTCAATAAGAGAGATCTACTTCACACTAGTCCTTAGTTATACCCATTTAATAAATCATTATTATTTTTAACCTATACCTTTCCTCTCCTCTCACCAGGAATGGGGTCCTCCATCATATCCGCCGATCCACAAGGAGTCCGCGAAATATTGATGGTTGAGAACCACTGCTCTAAGGCATGTCTCGGCAGCACGAGCTCTATAAGCTCGCGCTTCTAGCCTTCGCTGCGGTACAACATCATCAGCATCAGCATCCTCATCATCATTTATTAAACCTTGAAGGCCCTTGCGGGCATTACACAAGGTGGGAGTAACTGCTGAAGAAACATTATATAAAGGAACAAACAAAAAAGTGGGTTACATGCTGGAAAACATTGTTAGAAAACATAAGGTGAAACGGAGTATAACTTGTGCTTGCGCCGTGTAAAAATCTGTTTCGATTAAAAAATATCGCCCTGTGAGGAGCTTTATCGGCTTTATCACATGCATATATGTAGTGCGGTTCATCGGGGCTGTAGCCTATAGGCAAGCCGTAATTGTGGAATCTTTGTAAATAGTCCTCAGAGAAGGTTCCCTGAATGTAGCAATGTACCCACGCCACGTTCCAAGGAGATTGAAAGGATGCCCCTGCATAACTTTGCAACATTTCAAGAATGTTGCAGAAGTTCTTTGGACGTTCTGAGAGTGTTCTTAGAACCTTGTTAGGATATTTGAATGTTGATTGAATGTCCTGGTAATGTGTTATGTCTTTCTCAAGACGTTCTAAGAATGTCCCATAGAAAACATTCCCCGAATGTAGCTATAAGTGTTTGGGCCACATTCTGACAACGTTGATAAAGTGTTCTTACGTAAATTTGCAACATTCCAAGAGTGTTGCCTATGTTCTTTTGAACATTCCCGAAATGTTCTCAGAACGTTCTCGCGCTACGTGGGTAGTGGCTTTCTTATTTCGACGTCGCTTCGTGGTTTCGTCTTTTTAGTTTCTAATGGTGTCGGTGTTGAGTTGGGGTGACAGTTGGTCGAACGACGTTTTAGCGAACACCGACTTGACACTAGGGAGTTCTCGTAGATCGCTTTCGGCGTCCCGCAACGCTCTCCGCAACCCGCTAGGATATCCGCGCGCAGGCGCAGTAGCAGCCTCTTCGTTGCGGTGGGGGAACGCGGTCTACGAAAACTTCCTACTTTAGCAAATGGTCGACCGCCGCGAAGCGGTGTGTACGTTTGGGCCACGTGGGTTAACACTTTTGTAATGGGCCGCCACAGACTGTTACCGCGAAACGGCGGGAACGCATGTACGTGTGTCTGTGTCTGGGGGGAGGGGGGTTTCAGGTTAAGAAAAGGAATGCTGGAAAGGAGAGGAGAAACGGAATGGCTGGAGAGGAGAGGAGGAAACCTCCTTCTTTGTTGAGCGTTTCATCTGCATCCTCCTATCAGCCTCTCCTCGAAAACTTTTCTTAACCTGTAACTGACTATTCGCTAAAACGTCATTCGCTCATGTGATATGGACCTGTTTTGCCTGTTTGTAAAAAATATAAGTGCGTACACTAAGTAACACTGAGAAATATTGCACGCTTTTTGTGCCTCCATATCGTGCGAGCGCGTCTTAGTATGGTTGCAGTCTGACTTTGCATCTGGCCATGTGAATCCCGCCTTTTTTTAACCGGGTTTCGCGAGTTCGTTGTTTAGTTTAGATTTTATCTTCGGTTCCTGAGCGGGTTACCCATGAAACGATCGGGATGTGAAATGAAAGGTTAAGGGAAGGCAAACATTGCCGCCTTGTTGTTTCATGACCGGTGCGAGCGAACCAAGGTTCTGGCGCGGTTGTACGAGATACACGAATTGTCCAATCAACTGCAAATTTTATGGCACGACACTCAGCCCAACGTGAAATAAATTATGAAGAGCAACGAGGCCGCATTTTGTAATGTTGGGCACAAACAACCAAGCAAACGTTACCTGCGGCCTGATGTTTTATGTACTTTGAGAAGTTGATGCATTCCGCATTACCTAAAAGGCAATAAAAACTGCAGTAGACTGCACATTCGTTTTCGGAAAATGCGTGTTGTACCGCGACGCCGCCTGCAAGCGAAATATTTGTTCGACCGCCACTTCCTATCATTGTCCAATCCGAACTAGGAAGCTCCTATAAGCTCTAAGTTTGAGATATCAAAATAAGAAGAAATGATTAATATATATATATATATATATATATATATATATATATATATATATATATATATATATATATATATATATATATATATATATATATATATATATATATATTCAGGTCTTTAGGAAGTGGAGCCACGGACGTTAAATTAAAATTCACAGGGTCTCTTATGTTAATTAATTTATTTATTTATTTTAACCCTAAAGGCCCTTTCGGTCATTACATAAGGGAAACGTGATACGTGATACAACTGAACCAAGTGGCAACAAAAAGAGACAAAGATAAAAAATAAA
Organism: Ixodes ricinus; assembly: GCA_037355805.1. Lineage (NCBI taxonomy): Eukaryota > Metazoa > Arthropoda > Arachnida > Ixodida > Ixodidae > Ixodes > Ixodes ricinus. Next base: position 4,802 of record JAZHYW010058226.1, read on the forward strand.
GGTACAAAGCATAAATTGCAGGTTCAAAATATTTGGCGCAATTTTGGCCTAAAATAAGATTTAAAAAAAAAGATGGCGCACAATAAAAACATGTACATCAGAAACAAGACACTGACAACAACAAATATTGAAAGGACTGATGGTAACCGATGGAGGCAATTTCTCTGGGGAGGCGGTTCCAGTTTGATATAGCTAGGAGTAGTGGAGAGTTTTTAAACATGTTGGTTCGTGCAAATATGGGGTGGGGTTAATTTTGAAAGGCTGATCTAAACGGGACGATATATGGTGAGCCGGTATAGTAGGAAAGAGTCCCTAAAAGGCGAGGGACCGTAATAAAGTTTATGAATAAATGATAAGCGTGCGAGGTGCCTTGTATCAAGAGACTCACATGAACGTCCACGCAGAAAGCCGTGCTGGTTAATAAAAATAAGTTGATTGGTAGTTAGGTGGGTCAGGACTTGCGACGATATAATCTGTTCTAGAATTTTACATGAAACACAGGAGAGTGTCTTAGTCTCGTTGGTATCACGTTTTGTTCATTTATTTGTTCAGAATTCCAGGCTTTCCAATCTCGAATTTTCGCAATTCGTTTGTTTATTGTTTATTTCAAGGTAACGGGAAAATCACTTCAAAAGAAGAAACAAAAAAAATTAAAAAATAAAAAAAAATTTAAAAAACGAAAAGAATTTAGCGCAGTCTTTACGTGCCGGAAACACATCGTGGCTTAGGGGTCAGTTCTGCCCGGGTCGACGTCCAAATATGCTTCACAACGTAATATAGCGCGCTCCCCCCCCCCCCCCCCTTCTTCATATTAAGAAAGTTCACTTTAGAAAACGTTGGGAAGTTTCTCGTCGAGTTTCAGTTTTCTTGCCGCTTGGTGCATATCAGGGATCCACATAACCATGTTGTCATCGCAGGCCTTGTGCTCAAGGATGTCTTGGCGCAGCCCTCGTAAGGAATTGTTTGCAACAGCTGTTTGCAACTTCCTTGGCCATTAATAATTGTAAACCTTTCTTTGTCGAAACTAAAGCAAGTGTGCAGGCGATCTGGTTCATATTATTGACATGGTAACCCGGGAGCGGGGGAAAAACGGGGCGGACAGCACGAAGGAGGTCAAAAATTAGAGATTTGTGTTGTCCGTCCCGTTGTAGCCCCCGCTTCTGGGTTACCAGGGCTACCATGTCTCTTTCTTTGTCGTACACCGGTGCGAGGCGACGCCGGTGGCTCACATTGTGCACAAAAGAAGGAACAGAGAAAACCTACATTCGTTAGAGAATTAAACAAAAATTAAAAAGAAAAAAAAGAATTAAGCGCACCATTTCAAGGAGGAGGGGGAGGAGGAGCTGAGAAGAGGGTAGGAGGAGGGAGGAGGAGAGGGGCATACCCTCCCCTCAGTACCCCCACTCCTCCTTCTCCTCAAGAGCTGCGCTCTAATTCGGCGCAACAGGAAGTTGTAAACGTCTTTCATTTTTTGCCAGGCGATTCATTATGGTGTCACAAGACTACCCAATCAATATTTTGCTACAGCGTCACATATCTGGCACATGCTATTTCCTTAGTACTGTAGATGTGATGTCCAAATTGTAACGAATATGTTTTGTGTTTGCTTTGTTTCCTTTGTGCTTCAACATTGAATAGATGTGTGAAGAAAATTTTTGTGGGATTGTAAAAACCGAGTGCCCGCGTAAAGCTATTGTTTCAGTGGACTGCCCGTTCTCACGCACAAGCACGCAAGTGCTTTTGTGAGACGGTTTTTTTCTGTACCTTGATGCGGATCTGTGAATGAACTATTCTTCTTCTTCTTCTTCTTCTTCTTCTTCTTATTATTATTATTATTATTATTATTATTATTATTATTATTATTATTATTACTATTATATTTTAATAAGGTAAAAAAGACTACTTGAAATTTAAATTGAAACTGTACTGGGAAGGAAGAAGAAATATAGACGAGGAGAGAGTTGGCGAAAATCACGTTGCTGCGCAACTTTTTCTTTCCAATCAACGTATTTCGAGCTTTTTAGAAGCCTCAAAAAAAGGTTTCATATTTCTTTCCTATTTTTAATATTCGGTGTGTGCCTTCGATGAACCACGACTTTGATTATACTTGGTGGTTGTGTCTAAACCACAGAAAACGGCATGTGATCACGGAGAAGAGATAGAGTGAGCGCGACTCAAAGCGGCCACTCCTCGATCGGCGGTTTTCGGGCGGAAAGAAAACGAATTTCGAGCCGCGAATTGTTTACTGGGTAGTTGGGCTCTCATATATCATGTACAAATAAAAACATTGGCGAACATAAATACCCTGTCAGTGTCCCTTTAAGGAGGTTTTGACAGTCTGGCAACCACATAAGCGTAGTCTGACAACCGGGGGACGACTACTCCCGTCCGCCATTTTTGGGGCTCTAACTAGTAGGAACTCTATGCGATTTCGCAGGAATAAAGAAGAGAAAGAAGTAACGCCATTTTGCGTTATCGCGAAATCCGCTGGTTCTAGCTGGCAACAAGCCCCGCCCATTGGCCAAACTCTCTCAGTATAAACGGCTGTGGAGTAGCGTAAGGCCTTAGAGTAGCGCAATCTAGAACGCCATCCCTCGGCGACTAGCGGCGAACGCCCGGAGGTTCCAACTCCGGTCACAAATAGGGGTGTCGCGAACCGGCCGAGGTTCGAGGTCGACCAGGTTCGACTTTTTCGAACTTTTAATGGAAAGTTCGGCGAACCTTGTATTGAGGTTTGATTCGTGTGCGCATGCGCGACAGGCCTGCCAGTTGGCTTCGGATTGATGGTGATGGCTAAGGGATGAATTAAGGGCAACGCTGATTGGTTATTTCAGTTAATACAGTACAAAAAATGAAGTTATTAACTTCTTCAGTGATTAGAATTTTTTTTTATTGCAACTGTTTATAAAATAAAACGCTGTGGCTAGCGTTACGTCCGGACGGAGCATTGCAAAGCGTATACCTAACCCTCCCCCCCCCCCCCGCCCTCCTCTCTCTCCCCCGTGAACCTAGGGAAGGCGGAGATGCGGACGTAACTTGAGTTACGTCGGACGCAACGCTAGACACTTCGAAAATAAAATAAGCCATTGCATAAAAAAATTCTAAAACCTAGACATGCTTGTATCAAGGTCTGGCCAACTGTCCACAAAGTCGAACCGGCCGAAACTGGCGAAGTGTTGTTGAAGGTTCGTCGAACCGGTTCGACCCAGTCGAACCCCTAAAGTCTCGACCTAAAAAACATGCTCGACAAACGTTCGCGACAGCCCTAGTCATAAATGTCAGGAAACGTGAGAAAATCGTGTGTTCTTCAATATTTTGGGGATGTACGGAGCGAGAATAGTTTTTGGACATGATAAAGGAACATTTTCCAATGATTTGCGCTAAATTGTATGCCGCGTAAGCACGTAATATTATATATATATATATATATATATATATATATATATATATATATATATATATATATATATATATATATATATACAGGCAAAAGTAATGTGCGCAGACATAGCAGCCGTAGGATGATAAAAATAAAATTCTAATTTAATGACGAAAAAAGTCACGCAAGAAAAAAGGGTGAAGTGCCGAAAAAAGTTGTATTAGTTTACGGGAATAATGAAGACTAGGCACAAGAACGCTAGTTACGCGGGAAACAAACTTTAAAAAGGACGGAGTAAAAGTCAAAGTTCAAACACAAGAGCTTACAAAAATAAATTGTTAAATAAAAATTAAAATAAAGAATTAAAAATAAAAAAATGAATAAAAATAAGAAAGGGGTCTGACGTCCGTCGACGTTTCGGTAGTGGCACTGCCGTCTTCAGGACGGCAGCCCACATAGCGTGGTGGGTTAGTTTTATAAAATATCTAGGGGGAGGGTTTGTTATCGCGAAAGTTCGAAGGGGTTTGTAGGGAAAGGGAAGCGCGGGGAAGACGAGCCCGATTTTGTCGCGATGAGGGAGGCGGTTCTGGGTTCTGTTCACAGGTGCATTGGTGGTATGAAGGGGCTTGTAGGGAAGGGGAACACGGAGGGGATAACTCCAATCTTGGCGCGATGAGGCATGACGGTTGTAGGTTCTGTTCGCAGGTGCATTGGTAGCAGAAGGGGCTTGCAGGGAAAGGGAAGCGCTAGGGGGATGAGTCCACTTTTTCGCGGTGAGGGATTACGGTTGTGGATTTTGTTCGGGAGCTGCATTCCTGGGTAATTACGGTGCAGTGAGTGAGTCGTGGCGCCCTTGTATGACCGGGTCGTGTGGGCCATCTTCCTCCTTGTCCCCGAGGACTGGTTCGTCCAGACCCGAGAAGGAAGAAAAAGAGGAGAAAAAAGAATTAAGCAGCGCGGGGGTGTCGCGGCAGATGTTTGTTTAAGCTGTGTATTGTTGACAGAGTACCAAAATCTTTGTTAATTTTGCACTGGAATTTATGAATTAGGAACGACTCGCGAATTTCTCTATTTGTTTGAGTCTTGAAGCCACCCTGCATGATGACTAATTTTGCCTCCGACGAGTCCGACGAGCGAAGAACCTAAATTCTTGGGGAGCACTGCCACCGACTGCAACAAAGCGAGGCGCGCGCACGGAGAACGCCCGCTCGCAGCGCCTGCATAGTGGATGCGCCTGTCCCTAACACGTGACCTGCGAGAGACCGCAAAAGTTCCCCGCCGACCCCCCCCCCTCTTCCAGTCACGCATGTGCGCGCCCACTGGCTGGGAGGAGATTCTACTGGAACCAAGGAGAACGGATCGGATCCACCCATCACCGTGCGGTTCCAGTGCGTTGCGTCTCACTGGATCCGACTGGTTACACACAGAACCGCGCGATACCAGATCGGATTCGCGTGGATCTGAACTGTCCAGAATTTTAGAAGCGGGTGGATCCGAACTGAAACCGCTCCGATCTGACATTTTCGTACGGGAACTGCCTCGGGAAGTTCTGGTTTGGACACATATATAGAAGGACCGCACCGCTTAGCACGTGTCAGCGGTACAGGCTTTTGCCCGGGGGCCTTGTATCCTATAGTGTAAACCGCCCGCTGCAAATCCCGGCCACCACGCCCGTCAGCATCGCTCAAACGGAACGTTCGTTCTCGAGACACCGAAGACTCGAGCCATACCTGAGAGCTTCAACGTCCCAGGAGCTCTTGCTAGGGGTTGCGCTTCTGAACATTCACCGGAACATCCAAGTCAGCCCCGAAAGTGTCCTCTCGCTTTTTTCTATCGACCGATGGCGGTTTCCACTAAATCTTTAGACTCCACAAAATGATAGAAACTGGTAATTTTCTCTGCACCTTTCTCGTGAAAGGACATCGAACAACGACAAGAACCCAAAGCATGACCATAGCGAGATCATTTCTGAAAAATGTAATCCGCGCAGGAACAATGACCCGTGACGCTTCACTTGCTCCTTGCTCCAGTGCGCATTGCAGTTTTTATGTTTAACTAAACTTCACTATTCTTTGGTACTTTTCCGAAGTTTTTAGTCATTGGCCACCTGAGTGTTCCACGGGAAAGTGTACGCACAGGAATATTTTCTGGGCGTGTCTGGACGTTTTTGTTCATAGTCCATTATTATATTTTATAACAGCGTGTTTTCCTTGTTCACCATTAAAGTTTCCCTCTTTAAAGACTGAACGAACGAGATGTGGCAAAAGAAAAGGTTGCATTTTTGTCTTCTAAGAGACAGGAAAATAGTAACTAATATTATGTTCGTGCAATTTCTTTTCTTTCTCTCGTTTTTTTTTTTGCATTTTGAACGGTTTGAACAAATAAAAACACCCCTGAAAAACCATACAACCCTCAGCCATTAAAAGAGGGCTCAGGCAGGGCTGTCCACTGTCACCTCTGCTCTTCGTGATATATCTCAGTAAAATGGAAAAGAAATTAGAGCAGTGCAATTTAGGTTTTGATGTGAGCCATATATTCCGTGTTTCCGGGAGTTTATTTCTCGTGAAATTCGGAGGGTGTTTATCGGAGTTTACTTTTCGCTGGGGATTCGGGGTTTATCGGAGCTTATTTTTGTTAGATCCCCAATTCTTTTAAATTCGGTGTTTACTGCGTAAAATAAAAATAAAAAAGAGGTCCGGGTACCACTACTCGTTGTCCCGAGGAAACCTAGGTGCCTACATGTTTCCGCCGAGCGGAAACATGTAGGCACCCTAGAGGAACCTCGACGTGCTAAAAGGCAAACCCCTTTTGTCAGTAGTTCTAGATTTCAAAGGAAACTGAAGTGGAATCTCCTCAGGACGACTGGCCTTGTGCTCGTATAAAGTTTAATTGTAAAACTTCGTCTTTTTTGCTGTCTATTTTGTCGCTGTGACCTCGAAATTCGGAGTTTTTCGGATAAATTCGAATTGAGGGAAAATTTACCGGTGAGTTCGAATTTTTTGGATTTATCCGAAAACACAGAACCGTAGTTATAACTTATAAGTAGGGCTCCGTGTTTTCGGAGTTTATTTTTCTTCAAATTCGGAGGGTGTTTTTCGGAGTTTATTTTTTGCCGAAGATTCGGAGCTTACCGGAGTTTAAATTTGTTTGATTCCCAATTCTCCGAAATTCGGAGTTTAATTTCGCAGTGTTTCCTATTGAAAATAAATATGTAAATAATAACCGGATGTAAACGTATGCCAGATAGAAAATAAAACGCGCTTGTATCGATTAAAATTTCTTCAGCTGAATTTGACGTTCGTGCCATTGCCATTGGCAATATTAATTTGACCCACGACAAAAGTCGCACACAAGTGTCGCTTCAATAAACTTCAATACCTTAAAATCAATAAACTCCCGGGGGCAGTCGCTACGAAGCTCAATTGTCATCCCATCATATTCCATCGATCTAGCCCGTGGCCGACAGATAGAGTTTCAACTGTCTTTTTTCTCTATTTAATACAATCTCTATGGTCCATAGCTTTCACTTTTACAAAAACAAACCTTCTCCTTTCTCTTAATCAAAAATCGCGTGGCTCAGACTGGAAACCAAAAGAGTGGCTTTTGCCGTGACCCGAATATGACCTGTTGCCCTGAATCAACCTCGACGAGACAAGCGGTAAGACCCCTTTGACAACGGTCTGAGATTTAAAAGATAATTATGGTGCCATTTTCCCTGGACCAGTGACTCTGTGCTAATCAAATTGTAAAAAAAAAAGGAAAAAATATGTATTTTTTTTTTTTTTTTGCGGGAGAGGGGGGCATTGGCACATAAACATTCGGAGGATAAATCCGAATTGACCAAAATTTTTACCGGCGGGTGTTTTTCGAAGTTTTTCGGATTTATCCGAAAACACACGGAGCCCTACTTATAAGGAAGGAGGAGAAATGTAATTCAGGTAATACCAGGCCTGATGCATACGGACGACATATTACTCATGGCAGATAACCAGGATACATTAAAGGAACTAGCTGGAATATGTGGAAAGAAAGGAGGCACATTGGGCATGAGTCTTAGTAGTGACAAGTCTGGAGTAAAGAGATAATCCTTGAGGATGCAAGACATTGTAATAGACCATGTAGGAAAATACAAATATATCTGGGAGTCTGGCTCTATGAGGGAAGGAAATATGTAGAGGAGCACGAGGAGTATATTTAGAAAAGGGAAAAGAAATTCATCTATTATAAAGCTGTACTATGGAAATAGATATGAAGGGGTCAGGGGTATGAAAAG
>JAZHYW010058231.1:0-20900 GCA_037355805.1 Ixodes ricinus
GAGCAAACGTATCACGACTAAAATAAAAAGAACAAAACGTAACTCATGGATATCGCGTGAAATCATTTGCACCTAAATGGAAAAATAAATAGACTTAAAAGACAAACAAAGATTAAGAAATGTGCAACTAAAAGACAGCAAAGAACTAACTGAATTAAAGAACTTAATTGACAAATAAAAAGTGCCAAAGGAAACTTTTACAATCATTCATTCGAACAGCACCAGAAAAATGTTTGCAGTACATCAATCCGCTTGTAAAACCAAGCCATGATGCTACAACTAAAGGAAGCGCGGCTAAGGCTAACAAATTCAACGACTACTTCCTTTCCGTGTTTACTCAAGATAACACCATTTGGCCGACTAGTACCGACAGCTCAGCACAGCCAATTTTACAAGGCGTGAGCATCAGAAGCTGGCATACTTTCTTTCCTTCTTAAAGTTCACCCCAAAAAGGTGCTGGGCCAAATAACATTACTAATGCGTTCTTGATAAGGTATGCGGAATGGTGCTCAAAATACTTATCAATAATAATAATAATAATAATAATGATGATTTTATTTTCCAGGTGCCCACAAACAACCTAGAGGTCTACTGTGTGGTGCACAAACATGGAGTGAATTATTATACATACAAGACAAAATACAAATTATAAAAAAGAGCTAACAACAAACACAAGCAAAAAAAAGGGAAAAAAAAAACAAAAAAACAGGGTAGGCTTGATTTGGCCTGCTTAAGGCAATTGCATCCATTCGCGTAATTGTTGCATAAAAACCTGATGTGCACTAAAAATATCAAAGTTATTCTGATGTGCATTATTAAAATCAGTTTGAACCCTCAAAGAGGTGACACAGGTGATGTACAGGAGGGTAAAACGTTGATTTGTTCCTAATGATTCGGGGTGGAACATGGAAGAAAATAGACTGCAATAAGTCCGTCGAGTTTACCTCACCATGTACAACCTTGTATAAAAACATAAAATCTCGGTACTGTCTTCTCACAGTCAGTTTGTGCAATAGAAACCTGTGAAGCAATGATTCGTAGTGGTAGAAACACCCCCTTCCAATATACCTATCATGGAACAATTCTAATCATTCGCTTCTGTACATTTTCAATCGTGATAGCTTGCGAAATAGTCAGTGAATTCCAAACCACCAGAGCAAAATTCTAAACGTGATACGAACCAAAGACTTATACAAATGCAATAAACATGAGGGGCAGAAAAGTTGGCGACATAAACGTATAATCATACCATGGAATATCATATCATGATAGTCTAAGGAATCAGCTCGAGGAATTTAAAATCCCCACGAGACTGGAAGCAACTGAAAATAATTGCAACTCTACAGAACTGAGTGATAGAAAAACGTTGTGAATTATAGACCTATCTCACTAACATCTACCTGTTGCAAATTACTAGAGCATATCGTTTTAAAATATACAACTTCATTTGTTGAAGAAAACAAAATTTTAAGTCCCTATCAACATGGTTTCCACTCTGGTTTATCGACTGTAACTCAACTCACTAAAACTATACACAATGTTTCATATTTTTTTTTATTTATCGAAAGCCTCTCATATTAAAGTTATTTTCAAATTAACTAGAATCCTTGGTGACGGATAAGTTAACTGGGTATGGTTAGTCAGAAAGTCAGTGACTTTCTGACTAATAATACCCAATTTTTAGAAATTAACTGTAGCTATTTAGCAAATACACCTATGTGCTCCGGTGTCCCGCAGGGTCAGTGCTGTTTTCCCCGATTTCTTTTCTCCTCTATATTAATGACATAATAAAGAGATTAACATAAAAATAAAGCTCTTTGCCGACGACTGCACACTTCATTCGGAAATAACAAACCCTCCACAGCATTTGAGGCTCCAAACTGTTATAAACCAAGTCTCTTCTTGGTGTAAGGAATGGCAAATGCAAATAAATATAGATAAAACAGATTGCCATGACGATAAAAAAAAAAAATTAAATGAGCTACCCATACAAGATTGACGGAAACATAGAAAAACGTCAATGTTAACATTCACAAGTGATCTTAACTGGAATGTTCACACAGAAGCACTTAACTAAAAGAGCCATAACAAAACCGTGGTGTCTGCGAAGACAGCTAAAGTATGCATCACACGACTCTAAACTCCTAGCGTATACTACACTAATTAGGCATCTGCTTGATTGTGCTTCTCCTGTCTGGTTTCCTTTCACAAGAATTAACATTCATAAATTAGCTAAAGTACAAAAGCTTGCTGTTCAATTCCTTTCATAAGAATTAACATTCATAAATTAGCTACAAAAGCTTGCTGTTCAATTCCTTTCATAAGAATTAACATTCATAAATTAGCTGAAGTACAAAAAGCTTGCTGTTCAATAAGCTTGTCCGACTCGCCTGAAGAACTTAGCCGCAGCCTAGGAATCCAATCACTCGAAAAAAGAGCCAGGCTCTCCAGACTAAAATGATTATTCTAACTTTCTAATAATATGACTAGAATAAACAAGTCTAAATACTTTACTGCTAATGAGAGAAGAATGAAACTCAAACCATGGGAAACTATTTAAAGAATTTCATCCCAAATATAATTGCTTTAAATTTTCCTTTTGCCATCGAAGAGTGGAATAAGCTGCCAGATCATACTGTCCACGCAAGCTCACTATCGCAATTTATGAATGACGTTGAAGCGCTCATGACATGATGAATTGTTTCTTCTCTGCTTTGTACTGATATGTAAACCATGTCTAACGGTCTTTTACTGTATATGCTATGTTGAAAATGTATAACTGTATTTTACTGTGGTAAAGCATCCTGGATTTGTAACCACCCTACTAAAATCCTCATGAGTATTAGTAGTATTCATAACATTTTTTACGCAACTTTTAAAGTTCCAGGATTGTGCGCGATCACATCAAGCATGGCATCCCTGTTGTGTGCCAACACTCCTCGAAAACATCATCCGATTCGTGATTCTGTTGCATATCCAATCAATTTTGTGGATCAAAGTGACAGCAATGAGTCAGAAGGTGACGTTCATTCATTGAATTTTAGTTTTGACCGTTATAGTGCATCAAACTAGCCGGAATCCCACATGGGTGCCTGTCGGTATGTTTCGGTTTTGCACGCCGAGAGCAATTATTGCCTCCGTGAGCTTCCGTGGACATACTGGGCGTGTTCCCAATGCATTACTTTTTATCTGCAGGGTGTCGACCTCACAGAGACATGATTTTATGCCATCAGCAGCAAAATGAGTAAAGTTTTCTTCGAAAAGGCGAAAAGGCGGCCCGGTCCCGACCTTGGCATAACTCTACGGAGTAGCACGAAACACTTTGGTTGGGGCTTTGGGGAAGGGCACAATCATCACCAAAACTAGCTTCTTTTTTTTTTTTTTTCTTCTGTAGAACAGAGAAGTTTTTTTACGGAGGCTTTTCATTCAAACTTCCAGGATTTGCTTCTAAAAAGTAAAATACAAAAAGCATGTTTCAGATATTTCTTTTTTTTTTTTACTCTTAATACTTTGCCAGGTACACTGGGCCAGGTACACTGAATTAAAATAAAAACTTCCGTGTTGGTTACCCAAAATCTCACATAACATTTTTCTTTTTTATTCATATACTGTAAACGACTTATTTTTTGCTGGCTCAATATTTCGCGATTTAGGTCAAAGCTGAAATTTTTGAATAATTCGCAATTCTAATTTTCGCAACACGTTGAGATCTCAGTACAGATTCCAATGTGTTTACATTTTACCGGAATTGTTCGCGGGACCTATTTCTCACAAATTGTAGGTGATTCGTGAAAATTAGGATTTCGCAAAAATGAAGTTGTTTACGGTATGTAAATATTTTGTTTGACACTTAAATTTTTAAAAGAGAATTTCTATAGCTACAGTTTGGTTATGCCTTGGTACACCTAGTAATTAAATTTGTGGCTACACAATTTTTTTGTGAGACTATGCATAACAGCCTTTTTTCCTGGAAAAAGAAAGGAGTTAACCAGCCCAAAAACAGCTTGTGGCAAGCGTTGTGACTTTTTTCTTGCTGAACGTGATGGTTCCCACAGCCGTGCTACAGGTCATCGACAAAGTAATCATCCGGCACCCCAACACCTCGCTCCCAGAGAGGCCCCCTCCTACACTTTTGGACTACTATCCATGCAAGTTTCACGCTATGCGACAAATTTCAGCCACTGCTCTAAAACGCACAACGGAGTTTGCAAAAAAAAAAAAAAGAAAGAAAAAACACCTGAAGTGCTGCAACAAGCTTGCTGTGAAGGTAACAATGAACACCGCCACTGCACATACTTGTTGGGGGTGTGCCTGGCCCATGCCCATTCACTTGTCTCAAAATATAAACAACTGCACTAAACGTCAATGCAGCTGTCCAGCTCCAGCCATCTGGGTAAGACACGCAATCCAACCGCCTGGATGGAACTTTCAGCTGAGAATTCCAGCTGGAAAGGACTCTGTTGCTCGGACATGAAAATACAAATGTCATATGGACCAGATTCTTACACAAACTGCTGAGAAACGCTATGGATGACTCGCACTGAACAACATTTGTTGTACGGCAAGTTTTTGTGGCCATTGCAACTGCAGCAAATTTCAATTTTGCGAGTAAGGACAGCTTGTGGAAAGTTTACAGTCTGAATGACTCATTTCTTTCAATGATGTACCGAGCAACTGAAAGGCACACATGTTGTGAAAGGACAGGGAAAGATCGACTCGAGGTTTGAATATAACAAATGCCCTTCCTAAACTACAGAACAACAGAGAGCTGCAAGTAGCAACCTTAACGTTCGTGGACGTGAAGTGCATAGACTCTTGGGGAATGGGTTCCCAACGCTAATGAGCAGCTAAGCGAACACGGCTTCAAGGGCAGACGTTTCTGCGCCTTCGAGGTAGACTCCGACGCACCGATGATGCCTGTCGGGTCGTCGAGACCTAAGGATTGGCCAAAGGATTTGCAGACGGAACATGCAGCGAGCCGTTTTCTCCCGCGAGACCCTCGAAGAAAGGCATTTCAGATCTATTTGGAGCCTGAACGCATCCTCATAGGAACCGGTGTCCGCCACCGACGTCAGCTCTTTTCCCATCCGTAATACGAGACAGCATGGTCGGTGACGCGCTCCGACCGCGGTCTGCAACATATGGCAGCAGCAACGGGCCTCCCATTCAAACGTCGCCAAGGTCGACACCGAGGCGCCCACGAGACAACGCCACTTGACAGTCTCCCTCGAGACTCACAGAGACGCGTACGGAATCTGCAAGTGTTCCCGAGGGCCACTGAGTAATCGAAAACGACGCTGCCACTTCCACGAAACGTCCGTCTACGAGGAAATAACGATGACAAGGCGCCCGTGTTTAGCACTAGCTTTTAGGCTTGGTGGCACCTACCTGCTTTGGGTCTCCTCTTTCCTTTGGGCATCTCGTACCGAAAAGCCTATTCTAAAAACCCTAAAGAGCCGATTAATCAAGACGGACAACAGGAGGATATCGATCTAAATATCAAGTCTTGCTTAAAAGTGCAGTATTTGTTTACAAATCTCCGGAGCTGTATCCACATGTTGGTGAACGACTGCAGAAAGGCAAGAAAGACAGGAAAGAAGAGCGCATGCGCAACTGACTACGACTACGACTACGACTAGAGATGGCTAGAGCCGCCTAGAGCCGCATGGGGGCACTAGAGTTGTGAAGCCCTGAAGCCTCTTTCAGCTAACGCTTATGCAACGTTGGTTTATGCGGTTGAAGTGGTTACCCGCTCTTCCATTTTACCTTGGTTCAGGAAATGTAGTAAAACTGGTAAAACGTCTAGAAAAACTACTGGTGTGTGCAGCTTGTCCCGAAATATAATCTAAAATAAAACAAGTACTGTGTGTGTCAGTGTGTTGTTGCTTTAGCTGCATTGTTGGCTGTTTCTTCTTTTATTATTATTATTATTTGGGTTTGTGGGAGGCATAAATAGGCAGCCATGTTGTACAGCCATTAAACCAGTACGAGTACAACCGTACAATGATCAAAATTGTTCAAGTCTTCGTCTTGTGCGTGTCCGTGTGACGTGAACAGATGGACTTTTTATGCGTAAATAAAATAGCAAAAAGCTGCCGATGTTGCAGTGCCGTTGTAGACATTCACCTGCTACCAGGCAGGTGGCACTCTGCCCGAAGAAATTTTAAAGCCGGTTACTTGCGGCTGCCTTCGAAGAATTCCAGAACGCAAACCACGTCCTACTTCGCAGCCGTATATCATCGTTTATTGACTCTTCAAAATCCCTGAGCAGCACCCAGCTTGATAGCACAGCTATCGAAAGTCTCTGAACACGGGCGTTAAAATACGACAGCATGTGTAACCAACCGTTTTTCCACTAATGCAAGCGATACGAATATGTGGCTCAGCGGCTCAGCATCGAGAAATTGGGTCGCTTTAGGTTGTTCGTAATTCCTGACAGAAGAGAATAGGCGCCACCTAATGGAAACCACCTTCGTGCGTCAAGCATTGGTACCACAGTCACCACAGTACTCGACAGAACAACGGCGACTGTGGCACCACGGGCACGATATACGACGATATTGACGATACGTCTTTTGTGCTTTTCTTCATTAAACCGCCCTATGCCGTCTGATGCCGCCCTTTCGACGCTCCGAATATATCCCGCGCGCGCGGATTGGCTCCGAGCGGTTTCGTAGGCGTGACGTCATGACAACTATAAAGACGACGTCATTCGACCAAAAATCGTCAGTTGAACGTTGGAGCGAGGCAGTGGAAGTGTTGGCATGTGTCGTCGGCAGTTTCTGTCTTTTAATTTCTTGGCGGCACGTTTCCTCTCGACGGACTGTTTCGAAGACGACTCACGGCGGCGACGAGGCTAGGCGGACGAACTTGCTACCGGACCGAAGCCAGTGTGCGTGCCCGAGGCTCATCCCGATTTGGCTTGCCAGCGGCCACCCTTGAGGCTCCACCGAATCAGAGCGTCCAAGGTGAAACGGCTTTCTCACTCGCGTTGCCTTTGCTCACAGATTGATCGCGTGACTCTTTACAACCCGCGTTCGAACGTTTGAACCGCGTCCGATAGAGGTATCTCTTTTTGTGTACTACGTACCGCTTTGCTAGGCGCGCTCGATGATCGCTAGGAACGGCTTCCAAGCGCCGCTGGACGATCCTTCGGACCCACCAACGATGACCGTCGACCTGACCGCCGCGAAACCGATCGCGACAGCGAGCAGGCCGCGGAAGACCCGCCGGGGCAAGAAGCGGCGGCAGGATCGGCCGTCGGACGACTCGGACGCGGCCCCGGCGGCGCCCCAGTTACCCAAGAAGCGAGGCAGCCAGGTGGTGATCCGGCCCAGGCAGGTACCCAAGGCGCCGGCAAACTTCACCCAGTTCATCATCGACGACCACGAGAACTGCGCCCTGTACCAGAGTTTTGAAGGCTCGTCGCATCTGCGGAGGATGCGACGCGACTCGTGTGATGACGATGAAGACGGCGGCGCGCCGGCGGGCGTCAGTGACTTCGACGAAGAACCCGAGTCGTCGTTTCCGGCGGGCGAGCACTACGAGTCGCTCGACTACGGGAACATGGTAGAGTTCTATGAGAAGGACTTCGAGGCGGTGTACAGCAACGCGCGCGTCGACGAGCTATTGCGGCTGCCGCGCTCCGAGATGGTTGAGATGTACTGGGCGCTCGAGCGGCGCGCCGAGGAGCTCTGCGAGCAGTTGCATTCCTTGGACCCACTGAACTGCCTGGACGAACTTCAGCGGCAGCTGCTCCGGCTCCAAGAAGAGAACCGGGCTTTGCTCCGACTCAACGCCACCCTTGTGCGCGCGCACGACCCCGCCTCGTCCTCGGGCCTTGAAGAAGAGGTCGACCAAGAGCCCTAGGAACACGCGCGGCCGCGGCGTCCTTCTAGTCTTGTACATAATATATATACGCACACATATATATATATATATACACATATCGGATCAAACATTCGCTGTCAAAGGGGCGGCGCCTCTTATTAAAGGGGCTCTCGAGCAACACGGCGCTCAAGGGCCCGTTCCCGCTAGTTCGTTTCTTTCGTCCATCTTCGGGGCACGGCGGGTTTCCGCGGCGTGCCGGCGATTGTCTTCCCAGAGCGGCACTCTACCGGATGGGGTCAGACTGGTCCCGAAGGTCATCCAACGCCTTGTAGTGAGTGGTCGGAGAACGCGTTGCAACTTGCGCCAAGATTGCGTGGTTTGCTCCGTTTCTGAGATCTCGGTTTGGTGTGTTAACATCTGTCTTGGGGATATATCGGGAAGGCCGATATGAGCTCTGCGACCTTCGCGGTGATTATACTAGCCGGTACAGTCGCTGAGCAGCACTACCACTTTCCTTTTTCAGAGTTTGCGAAACTACAGAGAGCACTTTGCTGTGCATGTGTGGGCAGCGTCCCAGGTCAGGCTTTGGATTGCACGGCTGTGCCCAGTGTCCTCACGCTGTCTGTCGTTGCCAGGTGCGGCCCAGGACGCCAGCCCAGCGCACTGTCCTGCCAGCCTGGTGGCGCTGATGAGGACGGGCCGTCGGGTGCCTTCGACGGAGAGCTGCGTGTCGTGCCACGCTTTTGGCTCCAGGGGCGGGGGATGTGCTCGCACATGCGTGGCGGGCACATGCGCGAGGCCCGGCTTGCCTGTGGCCCTGCAAGTCTGAACGCGGTCTTGGAACGGGGCATTGTTTCCGGCTCGTGCCAGCAAGCGCCGAGCGTCAAAGTGGACCGATATCTGGGACAACTCGCGGACAACTTTCTGTAGCCATGCGGATGGGCGCACCAAAGCCTTGCACGCGCACACCACTACTGAAATGCCACAAAGTTGTCAGCGAGGGGGAGGGTTCCCTGCGTAGTAGTGTAATACTGGAATCGATAGAACAGAGGAGCTGGCTGAATATCGAGTGGAAAAAAATCTGAGCTTGCACATACGGAGCCAAAGTTTAACATAGATGCAGATTCTTTGTAGTGGATTTTGTCCTGTGAAATTTCGGGCAACTCTATCTGGAAAAGATCCAAACACCTTTGAAAAAGGTCCTTGGTCGTGCTCGAGGTACCCTGTGAGGTTCTGACACCAGTGCTTCAAAGTATTTTGGCGAGAGGCTTTCAAGCACCCTGTCAAGACTGTCAAACGGTTGTTTAGTCGAGCGACGCCTCCGCGAACTGCCTCTTGCAGGCACTGCGGTAAGTTACTGGGCATGCTGGGCACGCCAAAAGCGGCTGGAATCGGCGGGATGCTTGCTCTGGTTTTTCCTCGAGCACCACCACAACTGAGGCCTGCATCTCGTGCTAGAGATTCCGCAAACATTTTTCGCTGTGGCTAGCGTTACGTCCGGACGGAGCACTGAAGCGCGTATACCTAACCCCCCCCCCCCGCCCTCCTCTCTCTCCCCCGTGAACCTAGGGAAGGCGGAGATTTGGACGTAACTTGGGTTACGTCGGACGTAACGCTAGACACTTCGAACATTTTTTGAGCCCGAGATACTAAGATCGAACTAAGGTGTTTGGAAATTTCCATTCTTATTGCGTCGAGAAATTCTGCAGTAATTAACTTCGAGGTTTCGGAAACCTCGAAAGCTTCGAACTTCGTGAATTCGAAGGTCATCGCGAATCACAGTTGCGGACTTCGCGAATTGGAATGTGCAAAGTTTAAAATTTTGGAAAACTCAAACCTCGCGAGATACACCTGTACTCGGAACAAATCGGAGAGGCTCGTGACGGTGCGGGTTTTGGAAGTGAACGGCGGCACGCAGTAACAATGAACGGCAAGCCGCCAGGTTGTCGCCGGGTAATATGCTTCGTCATGCGTGCTACGTGCAGACGATATCGAGGGATTTGAGTCCTGTCTGCAAGTAACACTATACTCCGTTTTCACCTCAAGAACAGTAGTAAAAAGAGTACGGCTTTTCGCGGAGCGTTACTAATTGCCCTCTTTGGGCTGAGAATTGGGATACATGTATGTGCATTTTAGATTAGATAACTGTTACCTTATCAAGACGTACACGTTTCAAGCGCCAAAAGCATCGCTTCTGCCTCCGACAACCAAATCTTGTAGGAGATATACTTCGCGCGGCGCATGAACATTGAGCAAAAGTTCCCTTTTTCTTGAAGTGAAAACTGGTACAGTGGCGGCAACGAACACGCATGATGGAGCTCATTTTGTGAGAAGTAAATTCCTTCACGTGGCGTCGTTGGCTTGTTCAAATCCGCACCATCATGTAAGTGGGCGCCGGGAAGCATGTGGCCACTTCTGTAAGAAGCACGGAGTGAGCCCTGGAGCCCCGTGAAGGTCATAGGTGTGACCACTCCCTCTTCGGTGTTACCATGACCGCCAAATAGCCGAGTAGAGGTCTCTGCGTGGGAGGTAGTTTAAGTGGCGATGGAGGCGAGTTGGGTAAGAAATTAGGAACAGCGCACAAAAGGGCGAGAACAACGAGAGTAGAGCACAGGCTTTGTGGCGTTTTCTTGTCGGAGCCGTTTTGAATAAAACTTCAGTAGATAGTCAACGCTCGTCCTGTGCTCTACTCTCGTTGTCCTAATCTTTTTTTTTTTTTTTTTTTGCGCGCTGGTTTTAATTTTTGAAGGTAAGTGGAAGGGTGCCTCTACTCTCGCGCTGCATGTGAGCGGCCCTTTTCAATGTGTGCCCTCGGTTGGAAGCTGAGGGATCCCTGCACAACGGCGGACAAAAGGCACCGCCAATGTTGCAACATTGGACACTACTACTAATATACCTCTCGAAATTCGCGTGACGATTATTAGGTGGGAACCACTGCATAATGGCGGAACAACTGACGTCGTGGAACGTGCAATTCATTCCATATGATAGCGAGCGTTGAACGCGGCCTACGCTAGGAGCCGACGAGTCATCCAAAATGCGACGTTATTGCGCTCGTCACTTTGTTTTCTCCTTCCTTTCTTCTGTGGATGTGTTGTTTTACTCCAACCAAACGCATAAAGTGTTCCGTGGCGCTAAGCTTTTAGTCAGTCATTGTGCAGGGATTCTACAGCTGCCAACACAGGGCAGTATTTCGGAAGGGGTCCCTCACTTTCTAGCTTTTGTAGTTTTAGACTCTCGCATTCTGTGGTGTCACTTGTGCCGCCATTGTGCAGTGTTTTATACATTTAACGAGTACGGGGCTTCCGTAAGGAGTCTGGCCTGACTGGTATAGTAACGTATCGTTACATTTTCACAACGGTAATGAGCGGCTCACTTGTATTATTCCTGGTCATGGAGAAGACTATACCTGTTCTCACCTCAAGAACCATAGGAAAAAAAGTCCGGCTTCTCGCGGATGATTACTAATTTTCACCTTTGGGTGGAGATTTAAGATATATTTATTAGCATTTTGGAGTGGATACATGTTATCTTGTCAAGGAGTACACGTTTCAAACGCCAAAAGCATCGCCATGTGCCTCCGACAACCAAATGTGGCGAGAACTATTTCGCGCGGCGTATGAATAATGCGCAAAACTTACTGTTTTCTTGAGGTGAAAACGGGTATAGTCTTATGTGTGTGGAACGGGTGTTTGCAAATCCCTCCCCTCCCTTTTCAGCTTCTCGATATTGGTCTGACAGGTAGCGTTAGTTGAAAAAAACTGCTCAAGCGAGCGTGTTGCGATTATGAATAAAATACGAGGAAAACAAAACTAGGAAAGCGTTCACGGACAACTTAGGTCTTTGTCACCGCGCGAAATTTTCGTACCCGGAAAGAAATGTGCGTCTTTGCTACCTGAAAGAGTGGCGCTTGGACGAAGTCTGTATTTTTTTGTTTGTTTGCTCGAAGTATTAAAATAAAAACCATATTTTAAAACTAAAAGAAAGTAAAAAAAAAAAAACGCAGTTTTTGGTCGTGTCGGTATCGATCGCTGGACGCGAGAGCGGATGCTTCTTCACGCAGACCGTCTTTAGGGTTTTCTTTTATGTTGAAATGTTCTCTCCATGTCGATGCAAGAGTTTGCGAGTTGCTGTGGATAATCGACACGCTCCATGGTGATTCAGACGTTTCTCGCAGTACGGCGTGGGGGCAGGTGTTTTAAAAGTACTGCCCCAGGCGAAATAAAGAAAAAAAAAATGGGAAAACTTCGGTCATTGTGCGCCTGTCCGGCGTCGTGTCACCGTCGTACCCCAGACGAAAAAAAAAAATTGGCGATTAAATAAAAGAAAAAAAAAGTTTACACACTGCCGTAGCGTGGAGACAGCGGTAGGAGCTACGCTCTCGCAACGCTTCCGGGAAGTGTTGGTCAGGTGGGCTGAAGAGCTGGGCGAGCAAGAACCTCTTGGGCGAGCGCGCGAAACATCGATGCATGACTGGGCCAACGCGCTCGTCGCTTGTAAAGTGACTTTAGTCGCTTCAACCGCGGTCTCTGCTTTGGTACCGTCATTTTGCGATGCCAAATGGTAACACCGCCAACTGTTGAAAAACCTAAAATTAAGGCTCGCGTATTTTTTTTTTTCTCCTCTGATAAAATTGAATCGCAGCTTGGGTGGCCAAAGTAGTCATGGGCTGAAAGATAGAGCCACCTGCGGAAGACAACACGGGCGGCTTCTTCGAGGAATTGCATAAAGTGAGGGTGTCAAGACGGTGACAAAAAAGAATTCAAAGAGGAGGCGAAGGGGGGCTCGTGGAAATCCGTTTCCGCACTTGGTGACGCGGGATCTCTCGTTCCATTCTGCCCTGGGGACTTTTCCGCCCCTGTCTGTGGCGCCCGTGATGAGCTCCGTGGGTTCAGTCGACGTTCGTTTCTGGGTTTTTGTTCATTTGTCCATATGGCTCACGTGCAGGCTCTCCAGCGTACGGGTACCTTCTCAGCCGCGCACTCCTCGTGTGTTGCCACTTTTCGTGCAAATAAAGAGTTTTTGCTGCACGTGCTTTTATTGATGGACATTTCAGCAGATATGCTGATCTTTGCTGGCAATTTACGGGAATTATATTTGCAGCTGGCTAATCTAACTATTGAGTGTAAAGGGGGAAATAGAGAGTGGCTTTATCTCAACTGAAGTGTTGCGATATATGCGTCATTTTTTTTTAAACTATTTTTAATGCCCATTGTATATAGAACCTGCTTTGACCTCAGC
Organism: Ixodes ricinus; assembly: GCA_037355805.1. Classification (NCBI taxonomy): domain Eukaryota; kingdom Metazoa; phylum Arthropoda; class Arachnida; order Ixodida; family Ixodidae; genus Ixodes; species Ixodes ricinus. The sequence continues at coordinate 13,072 of JAZHYW010058231.1, forward strand.
CTTATTTCTAAAAAGAAGATTGCGTGTTTCTTTTGCGATCTATCTGTTCTTCAGTATCAAAAAGGAACCCTCAAACATCTTCGGATATTAACTCATTTAGCGATGCAATCAGATGTTGGCATCTACTCCAAACCAATATTTTCTTGCTAAAAAAAAATAAATTCCATCGCTGGAATTAATCGCACGGGACCTTAGTGACGAGTGCGAAATTGTCGCTTCCCTCTCGTGGCGTGCAACAATACCAATAAAGCGTGGTTCCTGAGAAAAGCGCCAAGACGACGAGGACATGCGAAGAAGGCAACAGTCGCAAGCCCTTTGGTGAACGTGCGATATTAGTATTATTGAAGCACTTGCCAACGAATAGCATTGATTATTATTATTACTGAAGCACTTGTCAATGAATACTATTCATTACTACTATTATGCTCCAGGTTCCCGATTCTTAGCACGGAGTTTCCTTCATATGCTCAATAACAAGTAATACAAAGTAAAAAAAAATGGTCTGTAGTGTAACTACCAGGTGGCGCGAAATACCCCTCAATTTCTGAAAAAATATGTGTCGTACGGCTGCATTATCTAGTCTTCGCAGGCTAGAACTATCATTGTCAAAGCGTGAGAGAAGCGCCGTCCAAAAGAACGGGTGAAAGGGTGAAAGGAAACAAGCTTGTAGACGATTGAGCGTGTTGGTTTCTAATTTACAATAAGGAAAGAGGTACATTGAAGACAAACCTCTTTCCTTATCGTAAATTGGAAACAAGCTTGTTTGTTTCCTTCCAAAATTGTTGTCAACGCTGCCGGCACGTAAAAATGCGCGCAACACTAAAAGGACTTAAAACAGACGACACAGCTTTCGACTTGCAACGTCGTTGCAAATCCAAAGCTGTGTCGTCTGTTTCGTCCTCTTGTGTGTTTCTACGCTCAAGTCTTTTAATTAAAACTAAAAGCATGAGAGAACACGGAGAAAAAGAAGGGAAAAGGAAACAAGTTTGTTTGTTTCCTTTGCCCTTCCTTTTGTCCGTCCTATCTCTCACGCTTTTAGTTTTGTGCGCATTTTTACGTGCCGGCAGCGTTCAGCGTTGAACGCTGCCGGCACGCGCTAACCTCGCACATACTCCAGACACAACAACCCCACCCTTGGATCCACTATCATTATCATCACAACCCCAAAACAAAATGGCGGTGTTGAATCAGTTGAACATATTATTGAAAGATGGCGCCACCGTCATGCGATCGCCGGTTGTTTTCTTCTTAGCAAACCGAACGAACACGAGAAATGAAAATAAAGATAAAAAAGATTGAGGAAAAAAAACAAAAAACGAAAAGGGCAAGGAAAGGCGTTCGGCGGTGGCCGCCGTCGTCGGAGTCGTCGGAGCTGCTGCTGGCGGCGGAGTCGGTGGTGTGTCGCCGAAAACAGCCATGGCGACGCTGCGCCAAGAGGCGCAAGGCGATCCCGTGCTCGCGTCCACTTTCCACGTCGAGGGCAGGAAGCGACGCGTGCTGCTCTTTCGCAATGGGATTACGCTGGCCGACGACTGCCGACATGCCCGTGAGTACGCCGCACGTTACCGCTCCTCGCCCCCGCTTCCATTCATACTCGGAGAAGGGCGCCCGATGACAGCGGACAAAAAAAGAAGGAAAAAAAAGGGTCTTAAAGATCGAAAGAATAAAACAATCAAATCAAAATATCGTCCCTTCACCGCCGAACCGAACTCGCGTGTTATGGAAGATAATAGATAAGGGAAACAAAACACACTTGTCTGTAGCGATACCACGCTGCGGTATTTGCCCAGGTGTTCTTGACCTCTCGGGCGAGAGAGCCGAGCACCGGATGGGACGGGTTCGGCGCTTCACCGTCGGCTGGCACCGGCGCCGCATCGCCGCCACGCCTTCCTTCGCTGGCGCGATTTGGTCATGGGAGAGCGATGTCTTCGCGTAGGGCGATAGAATACGGAGGGCGTTACGTAAGAGAGAATGACAGGCCGGTCATCCTCGCCGAAGGTGCCCACAGATCGTTCTTGTTTGGCCGCGCGGAGTTCGAGCGGGGCTGCCTTGCGGTGAAGCGAGCCGTCGGGCACGCCCGCCCTTCCCGTTCTGTTTCCTGAGGCCACCCGGCCACGGAGCGACACAGCAGCTGTGAGTCGTGCTCGGGGTTTTGCACGTCGGCAACATGCGTTCTCCCAACGTTCCACCTGCAGCCATCCGCGACTCCGGTCACCGAATAGAACTGCATTCCGCACGCGCTAACGAACTTGATGGGGAAGGGCTTCAACGTGAGCGGCGTCAATTCTTTCTCACGTTTGGTTCGAGATCGTCGTTGGCTAGGTTCGCTCTGCTTGGTTCTCGATGGCGTCAAACTTAGCTAAACTAATGGCTCTGTTCGCTTGGGTGCATCAATACCTTCTGGCAGGATCCATGTTCGGAGTTCGTCCGAGTGGCTAGGGTTACCAATACCGCCTAGAATAATCAAAGCCTCCTCTTTTTCTTCCACGGAACCTCATCAAACTCACATGACGCCCTCAACAATTGGGCGCGATGCTGAGCCTCCCTTGATGCGTTGACTGGACACGACTTGCCAGCCGAATGCTGACCCAGCGCTCGTGTGCGATCTGTGTCGGCACTCGATCTTACTGTGATGACGTCGAAATGCTAGTGCAGGGGATATTCTAGCCTCTAGGTCAGGAGTCTCAAACACGCGGCCCGCGACTCTTTGGGAAGCGTTCCCTACAGTGATTTTCCTACACACCCTCAGGAGGGTGTACCCCCCCCCCCCCCCAACCGCCCCTCTAAAAATTTAGACACCCCCCCCTCTAATTTCAATTCCTGGGGAAACACCTTACCGTTCTTCTGCTTCGAGCGCTACATGCGCCGTAAATAATAGGGAGTTTTCTTTCGACCGTTTTCCCACCTCCCCAGAACGAAGACGCCACTACTGCGCGTGCGCGGCGCTAGCCTTGCCTGCAGATCCCCGGATCTTGTAGCAGGTTGTGGAGAACGTTGCGGGACAGCGGTAACGATCGACGACAACTCCCTAATGTTTTCATATCGTCGATTCATTTCCGCTCGGAAAGAGGTTGTGCTCATGTGTGTTCACACATTTTGCACTATTCTATTCTATTTTGAACTGGGTATTGCTTCGTCTAAATATTTGCTTTTTAGCGGTTCAGCCCTCTGACAAATCGACCGGAAAAACAATACCACTATTAGGCTACAAGCGCGAGCTCTTTACTCAAGGACGCCACTCGACTGCACCAACTCTCAAGTTTCAACGGGAGGAATTGTCAAAAATAAAGTTCTGAGCTTGGTCTTCTAGACGTCCAAAAATTCATTTTATAGCAGCATTATAAATGCTGCTATAAAAATCGCCAGGAAAGCAAAAACTGTCGCATAAAGAGATTTTTTTTTTTCCATTCCAGTTGAGCTTAGTGAATTGTGCGACAGGGCAACAACAGTGTGCTCGCTATCGTTCTATTAAAAAATGCCGGCAGATAGGCGTTTATATTTTGTCATCGCATCAGGTGGAAGCCCAAAGTAGTAGTATATCAGCAAATCAAAGATAAAGATGTCTGGTTATAATGCAATTAAATGCAAAGGTGCAAGCGAGCTGGACAAGAATGACGAAAATAATCCCCGGAGAAGAGGAACAAGAGGGACAAAGGACAAACACGAATCTCCAAACACAGCTAGGCGCACCAGTCACCTACTTGTGTTTGGAGAGTTGTGTTTGTTCTTTGTCCCTCTTGTTCCCCTTCTCCAGGGATTATTTTCGTCATAAAGACGTCACTTGCGAAACGTCGCGTTTACAAAAACCAGAGAGCACAAGGTTTCTTCTCTTGAAAACCTCGGTGTCGCTGGAAGAGTCGGCTACTCTGCAACGTGAAACACCTTTGCTGTCGTTCACCCCCCCCCCCCCCCTTTTTTTTTTTTCTCCATTATCTATTCCTATTACATCTTATGGGTCCTTTAATTCCTTTTTAATTATCCATCTTTTTGCTAGTTTTTTTTTATTCTCGGGGATTTTATTTTATGTAGCCCATCCAGCAATTTATTATAAAGCTTAGGTACCTAATATTTCCTTGTCGCCTCTCCATATTTCGTCTTTATAAATAATTCAACAAATATTTTATTCTGTAGTAATGTCCTTTCTTTTACATTTTCCAGGCTATGTTTGTTGTTGCAAAAAATGTTTTATAATACTATCATACTTCATTCAATCTCTGAAACGTAACATTCCTAGTACTTTGTGCATATAGTCCGAGAGATCAGTTTCTTTGCTTCGGCAACCAATATCCCTAACTATCCTTTTTTGACTCGATTCTAGCTTTAGTTGTAAATATTTGGCATAGTGCCAATTAACTGTTATGCCATATTGAAGTGTGGATATCCCCCGTGCATTATATATCATTTTAAGTATGAACTGCTGGTGCTAGGTCTTGGATGTGCTATATATGTGCCATTAATAGCGTTATTTTCTTACAAACCTGGTCTTTGTCAATATCTCATTTAATATGTTTGTCTCATGTCTATTTTAACGGGACGCACGAGCTGTTGTTGGAGTTCTGATCAGTTATTTTTATTGAAATTTTGTTTACAATATTTTTCTTGGATCTCTAAAGCATATTACTTGTATTTTAGGAACATTTACTATTATTTGGTTTTTACGGTACCATTTTGTGATGTTATGGATATCATCTTGTATCGTCATTACCGCTACTTTGTAATTTCTATGTGCATACACAATTACTGCGTCATCTGCAAATCGAAAGAGCTTACTTTTTAGCATAACCTGTGCTATCTCGTTAACATAATAATTAAAAAGTGGCAGTCCAAGATCGTACCTTTCGGTACTCCTTGTTTGACCTTAATTTCCTTGCTATATTTCGAGCCTAAACATACTACCTAAAACCGAGATAATTACCTAAAGCCGAGATAAACCGAGATAAACTGAGAAATAATGTGTCTTTCCTCGAATCCCTGTACTGTTTAGTCCATCCATTAATATATCATTATTTATTGTGTCGAATGCCCTGGTAAATTGTGTAGAATAATGCCAGAACATAATTTTTGATGTCCATGTTTTCATTTACATAGTCAAAAAGTCTTCTAGAAGGTCACGGGCTCTTATATGTTCCCTGAATTCATATTGTGTCTGAGTTAATAGGTTATATTTTGCGATATAGCACCTAAGTACTTTATTAATGTATTTCTCCATTATATAATTTACAACCGAAAGGATGCACACTGGTCTATAATTTAGGAATTTATTTTTTTCTCCTTTCTTGTATAATGGCCGAACGACGAATGTTTTAAACTTTATTGGGATGATGTCGCTGGAGAATATACGATTGTACATCTGTAATAATGCAGGTTTCATAATAGTGATGTGGTATTTAACGTCTCTAGCCCTACTTTGATCCAACCCTTTTGCTTTATTAGTCTTTAAATAAATGTTTTGCAATTTCGATTAGATCATTGTCATCCTTATCGGGAAAAAGATGAATCACTATTTCTTATTTGATTGGATTGTCTTTCCATTGTACAGCATAGAGTTTAAATATACTGCAGGTATTCTGGATTAAAACTAGTTGCTAGTGCCTCTAAGGTCGTGTTCACGACCGAAGTTTGTTTAAATGGTGTGTTCAATTTTTTTTTCTTTTTTCGTTGTAACGATTGGTTTACTAAAGACCAGCATTGTGCTGTATTTTTTGTCTCGGAGAATTTATTCCAATAATAATTTCTTTTTGTGAATCTTATTAATTATGTACCGTATTTTCCGAGCTATGTAGAACGCAAGTTCGTCTGCTTGCACAGCGGTTGCGATGATGTCAGAACGCCGAGCTCTGATTGGCTGATTGAAAACAAATAGTGGGTAGACCTCAAGGCATATCAAGCATTGAGGTCTACCCACTATCCTTTCAATCAGCCAATCAGAGCTCGGCGTCGTTCTGACGTCACCACAACTCCTGTGCAAAAAGCAGACGACTTGCTCTCCGCACAGCTCTCCGCACATGTCTGAAAGATGAAATGTTAGGCTGTGCGGACTACCTACGCGTGCAGATTATGCAGGAATTTTGTTTTTTAAGATCGTTCATTATGACGAGATTGGACGGACTTTGTGAATGAAAGAGTATGTTAATGATGATTTATAAAAAATGCAACCTTCTTTGTGATCTCAGAAAGCAGACATTCGTCAAGGTGTGCCTAGTATGAGAAGATTTTCGTGTCAACTAGGCACCAGTTGCGGACTATGGACGGCGTGCAGACTATGCACTGAGTTCGGACTATCTAAAAAATAAACTAAAAACCGGAAAATACGGGAACTTTATTCTTAATTATTCTGTAATTTTCTTTGCACTTCTTATTATTAGGAAATCATTTCTGTAGTAGCCAAGTTTTCTTCTTTTTCTTTGATGAGGTCATCAATTTCTTTAGTTATCCATTGATTCTGTTCCTTACATTTTTTCGTACTGCATCTTTCAGTTGACTTTGCATAAATATCTTTGAATATACTAACAATATTATCTTATAATTTTGCTGGGTTCTGTCGGACATTGATTGCACAGACTTCTCTATGTCTATCACAGTTTGTTTCATTGTGACTAACTCATCGACTTACTGTTCGAGTGGTGCGAGCACGCTCAACGTACTCATTACATATGAGTCATCTCCTGCTGCACATCCAGCTTTTTGTCATTGGGCTGTACATCTTAAGATGTGCTCCAAATCTTGATCTTGCCACCTTACATGTTTGACACTTCCATAGTTCTTTAAATCCTTGTTTCTTCCCTCGCAGGGTGATTTCGGTCACTTCTGAGCAAGGTCCCAAGTGGTACTTGACGTGACATTCGTTACATTCTAATGCACTTCTTCAAGACGTCAGTTTCATTGTCTTTCGACATTTCAGTGACACTTCAATCTGTAATCAGTAATGGGCAATCAGCGGCCAGCAATCAACAGTCAGCAGTCAGCAATTGGCGACGGAAGTTGAGTGCTTCAATTAGATAATGAAATTTTTCCTACCTGCAGACTCAGGTGGTTAATGTATGGAAGATAACCCCGTCGCCGACTGCCGCTGCCGTGTGTGCCTCTTTTGTAGTCGTGTCCTTGGTGCTGCCTCTGTCGTTGCCGTTTCTGGTGGTCATGTTCAAGAGCAGCACTACTTGCGTAGTTGTCCACAGGTTCCTAGGGGTCCGAGCCGATTCGGAGATCCTGCAGCTGGGGAGCTATGATCCCAGATAAAAATGTGCAAGGTGATTGGGTTTTTCTTCAAGCAGCAAAATTGAATTTGAGGAGAGGCTCATGCCAGCGGTGAATTGACTTCGGGCAAGCTAAATGTTAGACTTTTATTGGCGGCATGTGTGAAGTAAAGGGGGCGCTTCTCTAGCTATCATCATCATCATTTGTGATGTCACGGGTAGGACAGACCAGGACAGACCTCGTAGATCCTTGGATTCTTCGGCTCGTCAGCTCGCTTCCTGCGCTGTTTGGGTAACGCGGGGAAAGCCTGTTTCATGCATTGTGTTCATTTGTAGTAGGACATTTTACCAAAGCTTAAAACCGTGACACACCTAGTCGTGCTACAAAGACTTTTGGCGCTGAGGTGTCGAAGCGCTCGGATGGTGCTGTGCTGTTCTCTACTTCAGTACAAAAAGCTGGATGTTGAAAATAGAATATCCAGTACTTTAGCCAACTACAACATCTACGACAACGAATAGGGTTTATTTTTTATTATGATTCAGGCTAAATAAAACTGAGAAAGGAATGTTTCACGAAATTGAAAATTGGAAAGCGAAATTCGAGAACCCTCCAGTGAAAGCAACTCTGTGTATCCT
>JAZHYW010058232.1:0-47574 GCA_037355805.1 Ixodes ricinus
TTTTTTTTTAAAAATAAAGTAAAATAGTATACTAGGCCATTCATCCCGTTCCATCGTCTCCTCGAGGGTCATGCTGCACTCTGGAGTGGTTAGCCAGGCCGCCGGAAAGGTATGGGACGCGGAAGGCCGCTACTTCTACTCCTCAGCCAGGCAGGCCTTTACGGCCGTTGGAGGTCTGTGTTTCAACGAGGCCCTCACGAAGATGAATGGGTGCTATGCAAGCGAGCGCTGACTTCCATGCAGGGCTGAGATGCACTACTTTGTCAACGGGCGACCGAAACCATGCCAGCCGTCCATGGCTAACCAGGCCCCATAATGCAACGCGCGCAGTGTTCCGTGCAGGAGATGACCTCCAGAGAAAAGGGGAAGGAGGTCCCCTCTTCTCAGGATCCTCCTTCGTGCCTCCCGGATATGCACAGACGTCGCTATTCTCCCTGTCACTCAGAATTCTTACAAAGCAGCTTCCCTCTCCTCCTTTTACATGGTGGTCAAAAGTATGCGATGTGACGTCAGTGCAAGGAGCCTATAGAAGGACAACCAGCCTTGCGGACGTACAGATCGGTCAAGACGGTTATTGCTTGTAGATAAAGCATTTAGACTGCGATTCTGGGAGCTCTTCGTAGTTAGAGGACAGTAACGTTGAGGACTGAGCCGCACGGAGTTAAAAATTAGATGACAGTGTATGTCGAGGAAAATGAGACGGCTGAGCGCTTGATACTCTGCTGTGGAGGTTTTCATTCCGCAGTTGCCGAAGACGCGACTGACTCAGTAACTGCACTGGACTGGGTGCGGTGTGCCCCAGACGAAAGGCCAATTCGTCCGGGCCCGCATTGAAGGTTAGCAAGGAAAGATAGGCGCTCAGAAGGCAGGGCAATCAAGTAAAGGTTATCTGACTGGTGGGTACAAGTTTTAAAGGGTGGATGTTTTCTTATTCTCTTCCTGGCGATCCGTAGAGCGGAAACACTAGCTTGTGGGTCGCAAGGCGCAGCCCAAGTCAAAGGTTTTAGCAGTATTATATCCTTCCATTCATTGATTGTGTAGTGTCCCGCAAGTAGTCTTGGATATAATGGGCCCGCTTTCAAATTTACGGCTTCTTCTTGTTACTGGTGAGGATACTGCACGGTGTGGGGCTTAAAATACGCAATACTGTGGTCCCTATAGAAAGACTGGCTAGTCTTCCGCTCGAACGCCTGTTCTCACGCAGCGAGATGGCGCGATTGCAGCGCCGTGGATGAAGTTGCAGGGGGCGCTGCGCGCAAACAGCGTGCTGTTGTAGCTGCTACCTTCCTCACTCACTACCCTTCTTCAGTCTCAACAAGCTTAATGAGAAAAGCATTGTTGACTATTCTGCCTTATTAGCAAGGACAGATGTACCTTTGTTAGGCTGTGAGGCGCATGCAGTGGCGATAACAAACATAGTCAAGTTCTACATCCTCCTTCGTCTTTACACCAGAACAATGAACAATGAGAAAGCAGCAAGGCCAGAAGGTGTAAACAATTCATCTGCGAAGTGCTCATTTGCTTGTGTCGGTCGTATTTTTCTCTAGATTGCTTTTGTGGCTTGGTGTACCTGCCAAATTCTAACACGCCGATCTCTCGCAGCGCCGCCACGCGCTTTCATTCCGGAGCAGTCGCCGAGGAGGGCGGAAGTCTAGCCAGTCTTTCTAGGGACCATACATAGCTTGCATGTGATGTCATTCGCGGCCATGCCAGTATTTTAGGTCTAGCGAGCGTTCAGTTCGCAGTGTTGGTTTCACAGCGCAGACATTGTGGTTCGAAGAAACCAGAAAGTAGAAATAACCGCCAGTTCCCAGCAATGGTGACACTTGCAAGCTACGTATACAGGTTGTTCCAAAACAGAATTTACAGTTTTTTTTTTTTCAACGCAAAAATAAATTATGCATGATCCGAACGCTCATTCTCCGCCGAAAGATGCCCGGGCCAGATGCCGAAGTTTCGGCACGAACAGATATTTTATTCAAAAGTTATAGGTGATTTTCTGAAAATTTCAATGGGAAAATGGGGCCCATTTTCGCCCGTTTTCGGTTTCTAACGCCATAGAGCACCATGTATTCGAAAACGCTGTCGGCCACCATTTTCCCATTGAAATTTTCAGAAAATCACCTATAACTTTTGAATAAAATATCGGTTCGTGCTTAAACTTTGGCATCTGGTTGTGACCTCTAGCGCTACCTTGGGGCGGAGAATGGCGTTCGGCGAAGCGTAGTTTATTTTTGCGGTGAAAAAAAAAAAAAAAAAAAAACCTGTAGTTTTTGTTTCGGGGACACTCTGTATATTGAGCTAATCCAAGTTTCTCGAGGCTGGCTGTTCCGCCATGGTGCAGTATTGTCAGAAGAGCCTCGATGAGAAGTTGGGTATTTTTTAAGGAGTCTATGCTGATGGGAACCAGATGCTTCGTTGCCGGGTATACGATTTCAACATTACGCGGCCCTTTTCTCTTTTTCGTTTGGAACGTGTATTTGCTATAAATTAGTTCCGGTTGCAACAGTCACTGGCTGCGTAACAACATTCAAATGTGATCACCAGCCCAGCCTCGGTGCTGCACGGACCGACGAATGCCTCTGACAGGCCGACGTCACGTGGCAAATGGGCATTGCTTCCCCGGGGACGGATGTTATAACTCGCGGTTCCCCAGGGAATGAATTGGTGCGTCTGATTTATCCGGCGGCTGCGAGCCGCTCTCTGGTCGGTGCGGGCTGCTCGGGACTGCTTGCCATAACACGTAAAGTATACTTTACGTTGTGAGGGATGCCCACTGCAACGAGAAGGGAAGCCTATCGATAACACAGTTTCTCTCCTCGATACCAACCTGTGCGCGCAGAGAAATGTCTGAAAGCCGCAAAGGCAGTATTTGTGTGTGTGTGTGTGTGTGCGTGTGTGCGTGTGTGTGTGCGTGTGTGTGTGTGTGTGTGTGTGCGTGTCTGTGTGTCGTGCGCTGCGTGCGCGTGCGTGCGCGCGTGTGCGTGCTGTGTGTGTGTGTGTTCACTGGCGTAGGCAAAGGGAGGGGGGGGGGGTTGTATAAAGGAAGACAAATATTGAATGACTACGCCCGGTAGGAAGCTGTGTTTACAAGTTGCGTGGTACGCCAGGCTCGCTCCCCACTGCTACTACAACTATGCGCTAGCCAACACCCACGTTCACATTTCCCGCTCAAGAGGCTACTAACATCCCTCTTTCTCTACCGAATAGGTACCGAATAATCTACAAGTATATAAAAAAAATGCTCCGAGTCATGAAGTGTACATACCTCAATATTGCCGAAGTAATTCAAATACGTTTTATAAAAATGCCGTGCCGTCGAAATTTTGGGTCAGCGGTCTTGTTTTATCTATTTTTATGTTATTTTTATGTTGGTTTCACGCTCCTGATCATAGCCAGCCCCCCCCCCCCCCCCCCCCCTTTCCCCCCTTTCACCGTAACTAATTCCTGGCTGCGCCACTAAGCCGCCTCGGTGCTACTCGGTGGCTCCGAGGCGAGAGCGTCGGCCTACGGATCCCCATGTGGCGGGTTCGAATCCCGGCCGGGGTGCCCGTGAGGCTGACGGAGGCTTATTGCGGAGAAGACGCCGTGTAACCGAGCTTTCGGTTGCACGTCAAAAGATCCCCAGGTGGTCCAAATTAATCCTCAGTCCTCCGCTGGGGCGTGCCAGATGCCCGTCGTTGGTTTGGCACGTAAAACCCCAAATTTGACTGGCTGCGCCACTGGTGTGTGTGCGTGCGTATGCAAAAAAAGGTATATTCTTACCTCCGTGCTTTCTTTGTGTAGTTTTTGATGCGTACTTTATAGCTGTAGAGTAAGTTCTATCACACGGTTCTCCAGCCCCTCGCAAAAGTTGGGGCAGTCAGTTCCACGCCAGTGCTCTGTATACGTCGAACTGAACTTTTGGGGTGTCTTAAATAAGGGACAAAAGGGTGTAAGACTACACCTTTCTGTTTAGAGTGTGCGTGCGTGTGCGTGCGTACTTGTTTGCTTGCGAGACAGCAGTGCAACTACGTACGTGCAACATATATGCGCTGTATGTGTCGCAAACATGCATGCCGCGGGAGAGAAAAAGCGTCGTCTATAAATCACTAACCTTGGTTAGCCTTTAAAAATTTTGCGCTAGGAAAAAAGAAAAAAAAAAGCCTTTACACCCTGGTGTGTTTTACCGCTTTTTGGGTTCCCTCAGTGTTAGGTTTTCTTAGAGTCAGATCGTATGTTTTCATGTTTTAATTTGCTGGTGTGATCCTGCACGAGTTTGCCGCTCTCCTACGCGAACGTATACAACACACAGTGGCGGCATGTGGTGGCGAGACACGGCTTATTTACGGTCATTTGAAGGTTGAACGGGTTTAAAAAGCTGCTAAACCTAAATGATATTTACCGACGGCAGAGTTGTCCAAGTTTTCCCGCTACTTTACCTCGATGGAGCAAAGGAGAGCGACTGGGTGGCATACACATTCTCGCCTGCTCCAGATAGAAGAGGACAAATGAGTATTGGAGCATCGTGCGACATAACTAAATAGGCTTCCGAGTAGCGACCTTTGAGCCATCTTTGTGCTTCAAATCATTGTTATCTGAAGCTTTATCCGAAATCCCAGGAAACGTTTCTGTGTCCTCCAGACTTTGTCGAGAAAGGCCGGGACAGAGCAGAACGGTAGCGTCTCAACTTCTCAACAACGGTGTCTTACTAGCCAGTCAGACATCAAAAGTCAACCTGCTTTTACCCCGTAAAACGTGGGTCTTTTTTTTTTTCTTTTTTTTTACTTAATTGTGTTGTTTTGCTAACTTCGGAAGAAAGAGAAGGAACAACTAAGATTCGGTTGTTTAATTCATCGAATTCTTCATCGAGTCTTCGGAACTTGGGCTCCGGAAGTTCGACAAGTGGCGACTTTTTCTCGAGATTAAGTTGGTTCCGTCTGACGTGGTTTTACATTTAGCTAGTTTCGGGCTCTGGCGTCGAATGTATTCGTTGACGGCGCTTTCAACGCCGTATACTGATATAAACTATTAGCAAGTTCGCACTGGCCAGGAAGTTTATGCCTCCCTGTCAGGTTGGACACATATGTGCCACAAGCGCGACAGCGTAGCTCCGATAAATGCTTCGTTCGCACGACTGCGAGCACTGACACAGAGGAAAGAACATGATTAAAGCCACGCACTCGCGCCTCATGCAACGTGACAAGAAACTGGTGTTCTGGTGTCAAGGCGCTAAGTTCAGTTATCGCGTGCTTACGGAGCAAAACGGTAACCTTGGTTTCGGAGCTTTTGTTTTCGTGCGTTTTGAAAACACGGAAATCGAAAACGGCACGAAGAAAATGGAGAAATAACACCTTCCCGAGCTGAGCACCCCTCCCTCTCTTTCTTGTTCTTCTTTTAGAGGTTTTGCTCTTGCAGTGTTGAAAGTTTCGCAGCTTCAGTGTGATTTCACGCGTGGCATGGGGAAGCAGCGCATGGCGAAACGCTCTGCTGCAGGTCTCCCCGTTTGACAAGAGAGCGCTTTGCCCGAAACGTGGGCGGCCATTCTCCGGCAAGAGACACGGGCTGCTCGAAGGGCGGTATACGTTTCCTCTCGATCGTTTCTCCCCGACGTCGCCCGTGCGGCGGGAGAGGTGGGACCTTGGCGGGACCGACGTGAGCAGCGAAGTCGGCCTCCTGTCGCACCGCTGCGCCCGTCGGCCAGCGCCGGCTCTGGTGACCTTGGCCCTGGCCGTCTTCTGCTCTCTGATGGACAGCCTGCATTCCGTGCGAAGCGGCGCCGCTCTCTCATGCGCCCAAACGCTGGCCGAAAGCCCAGGAATGTTTTGCTGATAGACGGAAATCGGGCTTGGAGCGAAAAATGGCAGAATTAGTGCCCCCCCCCCCCCCAGATTGAGTCCAAATCCCCCAGAAATGCCCCCTAGTTACAATAGACTAAACAAGCTCGCTGCCTGTCGATCAGTCGTCGTTGAAGAACGTGCAGCCCCATCCCAGATGCACGTCGGCGTACAAACCAACCGGCGTTGGCGAGTGCAAGAAGCCGACGCTTCTCTGCTTCGTGTGGTTGGCTCATTAATACGTCATCGTGATTTTTACTTATTTATTTGAATTGCGATAGCATTTCCGGATAAATGGTGACATGGCGAAACCACGAGCACGAGGAAAACGGACAAAGAAGCTTAGAAATGTGTCTTTCATTCATTTTATTTGTTTTCCCGTGTCGGGTGTGTGTGCATTTCTTGTTTGTTTTTGTTTGCCGCTCTCAATTTTCGCAATGTTTATGGTTCAGAAGGTCGCGTGCCTCGTCACAGTGGTTTCTATCCTTCACGAATGATATTATTTTGTTAAACCAGCGCGCATATATATATATATATATATGCTACGAGGAAGAAGACATACGTGTATATACATACGTGCACACATGTGCACGAGCTAGCGGCTATGTGCATGGTATACAGGTCAATTGTCGAAGTTAGAGAAGACGAACTCGGCCGAAACGGACGATATCGTCCGTTGTGCTGTGGTCACCAGAACGGTTAATATCTATACAGTATATATATATATATATATATATATATATATATATATATATATATATATATATATATATATATATATATATATATATATATATATATATACACTCACACGTACATAAAAGAAACCCGACATTTGGTTTAGCATCGAAATTTGCGAACGCGAGTACGAACAGGGGACAAGTGCCTTCCCGCTTCTTGCCATATATTCACCAGTTCCATGCTTTATCGACGGGACGAGTGTCTTCCGAGCATCATGCCTTTACACTTTTGACTTGTATATAGCCAGTCAAAGAGAAAACAGACTCGCTTCAGAAGGTTTAACATGTCAGTATTTTTCGTGTTCAGCATAGACTTCGTCGAACCAGTTTAGATGGCGTCCTTGTCTTTTATGTTCTTCCTTTTTATTTATATTACCCGTACCAGCACGCTCCCCGTTCCAAGTATACTATTGTATCCGCGTGAATTACGCCCATCTTGCCCAGAGCCGCGTCACACTGGAGCTGGTTACTTTCTGCCAGCACAATGGCTGGGCACCTGCATGGCGGCCAACACGTTATGCCGGAAACCCAGCTGGAAAGAATGGCCGTGAAAGAATGAGCCGAAGAGGCGAGCCACGAAGGAGGAAAAATATCCCAGCCGCGAAAGTGATGTGACTGCATAACCTGTCGAGATGTTTTCGTGGAAGGGCAGGCGGGAAAGCACGCAAGTGGTCGTCAAGGCCGTCGAGCGTGTGCGTAGCTGTCGGTCGGAGGAGGGGGACAGTCGGCGGCGCTCGGCGGCGTAGGCCCGGTCTCCTGTTTGTTCCCTCGCGGCTGGTCGGAGCGGCTTGGGCAAACAGCGGACGAGGGCCTTGCCCCACATGCACGAGGCGGCCTCCGTCATGTGCATTCCGGTCTTTCTTTAATGTGGCTCTTGCCCCCCCCCCCCCCCCCCCCCCGGCATCTAGTTGACGCCGTAACATTTAGTGGATCTATCGTAGGGTGGCCTCGCACCTGGCACAGGACTGCTTCGTTTGATCGCGCACATTGCTAGCGTTTTTTTTTTTAAACGGACTCATGCAATGACTTTCGACAATTTATAAGCTTGCATCAACTAATACTGTATAAATAGCACTATTAAAAAAAACACGGATTATTTAGAATGTAATACTTGAAAGTGCAAACTCTCGAGTACCATATCTCTTTGTTGATGACGGAGTTGGGAAGAGGTCAGTAGAGACCCGAAGCGGTAAGGGCGTGCGGTTAATTTTCTCCCTTTTACGAAAACATGGACGACAGGCACATTTAATGTGCTTCAGCTGAAGATGGGAGCGATAATCAGACCATCCCCAACTTTCTTGGATGTCAACGCCTCGGCACATCCACTAAAATTTGAATGTGTTCTGAACAACAACAAACATCGCAATGTTCTCCGGGTATATTTTAGGTGACAGGCATATAAGCAGTAATTAAACCCTTGAACGCGTATAGGCTTTATTCCACATTGATTCCTGTGGGCTACATTCACAAAATTATCAGTTTCTCTTTTTCTTGGCAAAAGACCGTAATGTTCTCGATGACTGTAATTGCCTGAATATCATAGAACATAAATCACTTAGAATTTCGATACTTCATCGAAAACTTTTTATTCCACGGAATATCTCAGAAAGTTGGCCCTGTCTAAGCATCGGAAGAGTCGCCTGCACTTCTTCCGCCAGTTCTGTATCTGGACGCCAATGTGGTCCACTGGACATCGCCGTCAGCGCATAACTTCATGCTTGTGTTCGCCGCTGATCGGCGATCATTCGAAACAGCGTTTAGTGTAGCGTGCATCGCGCAATAGTGATTCCACAAGCGCTCGCGTGTAAGGTGCTCATCAAGGTTGAAACGGGCTGACGTGGGGCATGGGCCGCAAGGCCTCCGAGTTCCTCGCCGTGCAAAGCTCTCCTGGCCAAGAATCTCGGAGGCCATGGGTGGGGATGGAGCCCAGGATCTCTGCGTTCTGCAGCGCCAGCTTTCGGACGTGCTCCGAGTGCGTTTTATACACCTTTTCAATGTTTACAAATCTGCAGCCCAGCACGCGTTTGTTCGTCACTTCGGAATGGCAGCGAACTCTGAACATGGCACGGGCCTTTTTTTTCTGGAACGATATAAACACTCGGCCCACAATCCCTCCCCGCCAGGTCAGCCAGCACTGAACCTGCGGGAAACTATGTGCGGCCGTGTGTTCTGCCAGGAATATTCTACGCAGACGACATTGTACTGTTAGGTGATAGCCGGGATATGCTGCAGAAGCTGATTAAGATCTGTGGAGAGGAAAGAGAGCCTCTGGGCCTGAAATT
The DNA here is from genome assembly GCA_037355805.1 of Ixodes ricinus. NCBI lineage: Eukaryota > Metazoa > Arthropoda > Arachnida > Ixodida > Ixodidae > Ixodes > Ixodes ricinus. The sequence continues at coordinate 8,839 of JAZHYW010058232.1, forward strand.
CAGTAGCGACAAGTCGGGAATGATGGTCTATAACGACGAGAAAGGGGATCCGCTGAAAATTCAAGACGTTTTAATAAAACGGGTAGAGAAGTATAAGTACCTAGGAGTACGACTGTACGGGGGCAAATCATTTGCTTAGAGGAACAGGAAGAAACTATGCTAAAGAATGGAAGAAAGGAATGCAGCAATTATGAAGCGTATAGGGCACTATGCAATCGTAATAGATATGAAGTTGTTAGGGGAATAAGGAAAGGAGTCATGGTGCCGGGGTTGTCTTTTGGCAATGCGGTATTATGCATGAAATCTGAGGTCCAGTCGAGCTTAGAGACTCGGCAGAGCAGCGTGGGCAAGCTGGCACTAGGGGCACGTGGGAATACACAAGGAGTGCAGGGAGATATGGGCTGGGCATCTTTCGAGGCTAGAGGGGCGATCAGTTAGTTGAAATTCGAACAAAGGCTAGACACAATTTAGGATACACGATGGACGAAAAAGATATAGGTATAAGCATCTACACGTGAAAAGTCTGAACACTAAATGGACAAACCGAACCAAAACTGAAACTCAAACACACACCGTTAAGTGCTGGTGCAGAGCGGACTACCTTTGTGAAAAAGGAAGTAAAAGAAGCCGAGAGAAAGATGTGGGAGGAAAGATTGCAGGGAGAATCAGCTTTAACTATGTACAGGGGACGGAAACAGGAAATAAGGAAGGAGCATTGGTATGATAATTTACGGGGGAGCTCGTTGTTATTCGAGGCTAGAACAGGAGTATTGAGGACTAGGACATATAGGACAAAGTATGAGGAAATTGATACGTGGTGTGCCGTATGCCAAGGAGAGGACGAGACAAGAGACCATGCGGTGCTGCTGCGGTGCACAGGGCTTGCTCCCGCCCTCCCGGAGAGGGCGACGGGTTCGGCCGGAGCGCCATGGGGTTTGCAGGCGAGAATGGAAGAATGGATGATAAGTGCATTTTAATAACAAAGAGGAGATTAGAAGACTGTAAGTAATTATCTAGGGAGGATTGAATGACGTGCAACTAACTGACACAGCTGCAGGGGAACACGGACAATGAAAAATTGGGACTCCCTCCCGCGCGGCTCCGGCCCAAATGGCTCCTCCACCATCTGCGCAAGCTACCGCTCGTTATAAAGGGTACAGCTGTTAGCATTTATCCATCCGCCTTACCATTCCGGGGACTGTGATTTCTCACGTTTACGAGTGGATCGCTGACACGCGATGCACTACGTTTAGTCATCGTCCTATTCAAAATAAAGTCCACTCTCACTGTATTTGAACACAGACTTGCGTATTATACTCAGGCCAAAACCTAGTTTCAAAACAAACGTACAGGCTAAAAACGAGATGTCACGACGTATTGTTCGCGCTTGATTGGACCAGTTGGCGGTAACACACGCATATACATGCTCTATTGCCGTGATCTAGCGCATCTTGTGTCTGGGGCAGGGAACAAATAACAAACATCCAAACAGATACGTTTAAGGCATATAAATATATATAAAGAAAACGAATATAATTCTTTTAAGTTTAAAAAGAAAACGTTTCACCAGCAACGAACGCGTTTGGATCTGTCCCGAAGTGACGTCCGAAAAGGCGCTCCCGGCTGCAGGCTGCGCCGTCTCCGACCGCCGAAATGCCCCCTGCTCTCGCACCCTCTGCAGATGTGGATCCAGAGAACCCGCGCTCCTTGCGCAGTTGGTTCAGGCGCTTTCGCCAGCGGGTCTCCGTCAAATATGGATGAACAGTCGTGGGGCCTCCGGCGACCCAGGAGGCAGGGCCGGCCGTCTGCGCTTTATCTCGCTCGTCGCCTCCCTGGCCTCCAAGGACGGCTATCCCTCTGCACTGCCTCGCTGGCCACCTGTGGCCAGCGAGGCAGTGCAGGGGATGGCCCTCCGCCTTTCAGAGTTGAAGAAAAAAGCCACGCGCCCTTCTCTCAGAAATGCCGCAGAAAGTTCTCCCGGGATTTAGTTTAGGTGTTGCTGAGCCTCTAATTATGGACGTCACTTGACGGGAGAAGAGCCTGCACAGTTTCGTTTGACGTCGGTGGGGGCTTCGAGTGCGGGTACTCAGAAAGCCTCTGATGGCTGCTGCGACCAGGGATTCGCGGGTGGTTTTGTCCCGGAGCGGCTGCCCGGCTGTCCGCGCATGACCCGAAGGTCCCCGGAGAAGCGACCCGTCGAGCAGCCGTGAGGGCCCTCTCTCCGAAGGGTCGCCGACCGAGAGCCCCGAGGCGTGTGCCGTACGTCCGCTGCACCGGATGCCGGTCTCCGCGAGGCACGGCGCTGCACGCTCTCGAGCAATATCGTTAAGCCTATCGAGCTTTGCGAAGGGCTGTTGGGCTGGGGTTCGCCGAGTGGGAGCCTTCCACCCGCGATGTCTATCACGGTTGTTGCGGAGACGGGCTGACCGCCTCCTAAACTTCTCTTCCGTGGGCCAGACGTCGGTGTAGGTGGTGTTGTGCGTGCCCATCCATCCCCGTGGCGTGGGAATCAGCCGGCCGTCGTAAAAGGGGGTCTGCGCGCTGGACCAGTGCAGCGGCGTTCGCTTCCGCGTGGCGGGACCTGCAGCGCGCCGAGACGCCGAGCACAGCGGAGGCAGCGGAGGGCCGCCTTACGTAAGCGATCGCCGCACGTAACGGGACCCGGAAATTGCTGCCGCTGCGCCCGCCGCGGAACAGCCGCTGCCCGTTTCCGCCAACTGGAGCGCTCGCCGGTCAAGCCCCACCGACGAGGGAGGGACCTTTCTGGTTTTCTATACGTTTTAACGCAAACACTTCCTCGAGTGCTGCTTAGTTGGCCCCGAGATTCGACTGTCACACGCTCTGCGGCAGAGAGTGGGACTACACGAGGCTATAGACCATTTGTTGGATGGTCCTTCGATTGCCAGGGTTGGAGCCGATTAGGGACGCTGGTAACACTGCACTGGTAATGGCAAAGGTACTCGTTTAATCCAAGGTGGTAAAGACGGGAGTAGAAGGCGGCAAATCCTGGGCGCTGACATCGGCGGTCCCGAGAGGAAGAACGAGAGAGCGACAGAAGAGCGGAAAGCGAAAGCAGACAGAAAGTTGGGCTTGTTCGTTTTGCCACGACGACGAGAAGTGGCTCGAGCGCTTGTCAACTTTATTTAGTTTCATACAATGCGCGATTCCGGTAGTTTCCCGCGAAGTAAGCTGGAAAAGAACAAGGCACAAACCTTTCGGGTGATGTTTTGCTGCTTCTTTATTAAGGCGTCGCAGCGATATGGGCCCATCGAGACCGCCAACCATGGGACCGCCCCGAAGCCCGCGTCTATGCCCCGCCGTTCAAGTGGCCCCAGTGCGTGGGACCCCTCCCTCTAGATTATTATATTAACTCTATGGTTTAATCCGCCATAACGATGTGTATTGCCAGCCGCCTGCTGGCCCTTAGACAAACTGAGAGTATCGTTGAACACTACACATTCCAAAACTTGCCTCCTGCGCGCTGTCATCTTTGTTGCGTAAGTCGTTCTGAACATGCTCGGTAGCATTCTTTTGCCGAATATCGGACACCGCTCAAGCGTTCATAGCCCAGGGAGTCGGATGAGGAGAGCTGGAAATCCCTTTCTTTGCTGCCGCCCCATAGCCTCCGCAGTTTTACCTCATAGGTTGCCCAGCACGTGTTGAAGGACACGCACTTCCAGTTTCATTCGTGCCCCATAGTACACGGATCAACCAAAGCATTACGACCACCCCTAACACTTAATAATGCGGATGATAGTTTTCTAAAAAAGAAAAACGTTTTCCGCAGGGCGGAATTTCTCGAGTAGTTCGTTCCAATACCGGCGATACTCCCGATAAGCGACACGATGCATGAGCAAAGACTGCGGCGTAGTATCGGGTGTCGGTATCGGAGTCATCGGAACGATCTACTAAAACTCTCTGTTGACGGCGGGGGACTCCTATTGTCACTTCACCTATTGTTGCTGCGAGGCTGGAGTCTTCCGCTGTGAAGATAGCAGTGGGAGAGGGGGAAATGGGAAGGGTGGCGAGTAGGATTTTTCTACCCTGCGCAAAACCGGCTGCCGGGGATACAGAGTGATTATTTTGTTGACTGCGTGCGCTTGTATTGGGAAAGGTTGCCGATGCAGGCGATTTTGACAAAGGGCAGGTCGTGATGGCCCGACGGCTCGGAACAAGTATCTCGAAAACTGCAAAGCTTGTCCGGTGTTCGCGAACGGCTGTCGTTAGCATCTATCGAAAGTGGAAGAGCGACGATGGAACGGGTACTAGACGCCGAGGCCTTGCACGTGCACGCCCTCACTACATTGCGGACGTTGGAAGCCTTCCCGCTTGGTGAAGCAAAATAGGCGGTTAGGTTAAAGGGACACTGACGGGATATTTATGCGAGCCAAGGTTTTTATTTGTACATGACTTATGGGATCCCAACTGCAGAATACAATTTGCGGCTCGAAATTCGTTTTCTTTCCGCCCGAAAACCGCCGATCGAGAACTGGCAGGTTTGAGTCGCGCTCACTCTTTTTTCCGTGATCACGTGCCGTTTCTTTATGGTTTAGGCACGCACACCAAAGATAATCAAAGTCGTGAGTCATCAAAGGCACACATCAAATAAAGAAACTAAAAAAAAAACGATACCCATTTGTTTTGTGGGTTCTAAAAAAGAAATGCCAACACGTTGATTGAAAAAAAAAAATGTCACAGAGAACCGGAAGCACTGTGTGTATTCTCTGCTTAATTCTCAACATGGCGCCGTATCCCGGGAGTAGCGGGCAGGACCGCGGAATGAAGCGGACTAAGCGATCGCAGCGACGGCGGGCGTGGGACCTCTTCAGAATCAGAACTTTTTGCTCGCGGTACCGGGGAATCTGTCTAGCTTTGCACGGGAAATCGTTTACCGATCGATACATTTAGGATTTATTCCGTGCGACACGCCCGACCACCAAACTGATTCGCACGAAAACGTCGCCCAGTCGCCTCTCCTGAGTGCGAGGGTTGCTATGGCAACAGCTGCGTCGGCTCCAAAAAAAAAAAAGTATGAACTTTTTATCTTGTTTTGTTGGAGCCGACGCAGCTGTTGCCATAACAACCCAAGCACTCGGTCGGACTCACGCCAGTGTGTGAACCACCCTTTACGAACACGAATTGGGAAGAGCTTGGAAAACTCGCAATCGTCGCCCTGTCTATCTTCTGCCCCTTCTACGTTTTGTTGTTTCTTCTCTACCCCAGTCTCAGGTTAATTCAACATGGTTAATATTCACGAGCTCGCCTGCTCCCTTACGATTTTCTCTATGGTCAAGCACGAAGTGCTCGACTTTTCCGGTCTTCGTGCGACGTTCAAATACTCCATCTGCCTGGGACAAAAAAAAAAAGAAAAAGAAGAAAACGCGGTTGGGTGTAGCCACGTGACTTCCGGTAACTCTCTTCTCCTCTACATGCTTTCTTGGTACCTCCTCAGTCCGGTTTCGGTTTCGAGCAGTTGCGTGTTTTGACTTTATTAAAAATATACGTGACGCTGTAGCTAAATATTGATTGGGTAGTCTTCTGACACCATATTAAATCGCCTGCCAAAAAAAAAAATGAAAACCCTTTTTGTTTTTTTAAGGTGTTAGTGTTTTTTGAAAAAGTGAAATGGAAACTCCTCTCATATCTCTCTCACTCCTCTCCAACGTTCGCTCTGCTAAAGTCGAAAGAGGTGGAAGGAGCTTGCACTTTACTATTAACCCGTGGCGGCGTGCGCGAACTACAGGGGGCGCTTGGATCATCATCGTTTGTGACGTCACGGGTAGGACAGTCTGGGACAGACCGCGCATATTTTGGATCCTCGGCTCATCAGCAGCTCGCTTCATGCGTTGTTTCAGTAACGCGCGTCAAAGCCTGTTTCACGCGTTGCGTTTATTTGCTGAAGTGATATTTGTAGTAGGACATTTTACCAACGCTTGAAACTCTGGCACGCGTAGTCGTGCTAACAAACATTTTTGGTGCTGAGGTGCCGAGGCGCTCGGATGGTTTGTGTGCTGTTCTCTATCCCATTACAGAAAGCTGGATGATGAGAATAGATTATCCAGCGCTTTGCCGCACTACAACATCGACCACGGCGAATTGGGTGTATTTTTTATTATTATGATTCGGGAGATTCGAAAACCTCTCGCGTGTGTAGTAAACACTTAGTGAAAGCGACTCCGTGTATCTAGTCGGTTTCAATGTATTTTGTGAGTGCTGGTGTCTTATTAGTTCCAGGTTGATTCCTTTTTGAATTTTGTAAACCAATAAACACACATTTCATTAAAAACAAAATGCAGGAAGAAGCGGTTGCTGGCTTTTGCAGTCGTTTAAATGAAATCCCTGCTTATTCAACCGGTCGACGCGAAACATGCGAGACTCCCTCGCGATCGAAGTTTTAAATCTGTTAAGTCGCTGGCACTTTAGCGTCCCAAAAAATGAGGTACACCCCCGATATGAATTACTACCGTTTGTATGTTTGATTTTGAGGACCTAAATGTGCATAATGCGTAAGTTGCTTCACAGCGAGCGATTTTAACTTTTTAAACAAAGAAATTGGATAGAACTAATTAAATCAATCGCCTGAATTAGCCGGGCCATGTCTGACAATTTAAAAATTTATAAACATCTCTGCCTTTTTTTTTTTTTTTTTGAAGCGGACGTTGCGACGGTGATGTGACCAACTTTTTTGCTACGTATTCGGTGCTGGAAAGGCTTCTCGAGTCACACTTCGGGAGAAGCGTCGGTATGGGCAAGCTCATTGCAGCTAAAACAAGTGTGCGGCGCTTTGCAAGACAACTGTGCTCGCGCGCGCAGCTGAGAAGACAGCACGTCATTTACTCTGGTGAATGCAAAACAATTTTTCTACAACAGCCTCCACAGATCCGAAAAAAAAAAAAAAACATGACCAGAGAGGTTCTGAATAGCCCTGACGCACGCCGCGCAAGCTGTAATGTGAAGCTCCAGGCTCGGTTTTTAACATTTTAAAGCTTTTTAATATAGAAAAAGCAACACTCACAAAAAACGTCATACAAGTTTCTTTAATAAATAAAATTTTTAATGGGCATAGAAGCGAACTAACAAAGCCATTCCATGTTTTGGCATAACGCGTCGTCTGCTTGCATCCTACCAGCTCCGTCACAGGAGGGCGTCCGCGAGGTGGCGCCATTTGATCTCGTCCTGGTCTCATCTAGAGCCCTATCTCGCTTGAAACAAGTATAGATACAATGCTGGTCAAGGTACATGTGTTTCTCAAACTTTACGCCGCCACTGGGTTACGCAGATATTGATCTATTTCACGCTACCCAAAGCTAAATTGGTCGCTGCAGCTGCTGGAGTACCTTCCCCTGGTTGGGTTTTCATCGGGGACGTAAATCTTCACCAACTAGTTCGACCGCTAGGTTCAGGAATAGCTCAAAAAGTGAAGAAATCGGACCATCTCGTGGCGGCGTTAAGTTTGGGGCGCACCGTACGTTTCTGAGCACACAGTTCATCGGACTCTGTTGGATATCAGCAGCAGACGATCCCTTGCAACTATTTTGCATGCCAAAGGTGAATCAACAGTATTAGGTAGATGGTCATAATGTTTTTGACTGATCAGTGTCTGCTTTATCTTGCCTTCGCCTGCGTGTAACGGCTTTCGGTTGCACTTGAGCGTTTCGCTTTTCGCATGAAAAAAAAGAAAAAAAAAAAAGAAGAATAAAATGAAAATAAACGCACGGCTCGATGATAGTATTTAGCAAGTTCGTCGAGCGTAGAAAGCGCCGAGTAAGCGGTGTTCAAGGTCCCCGTGTGCACCAATGTCTGCGATACCATCGAGCGAATGTCTGTTTTCGAACAGACGCGGAAGCTGGCGTCATGGTCGCTTTGCATGTGCGCGTTGACAGCATGAGCTTCGGGAAACTGTCACCTTCCGATGCTACCCCCTGCTGTTTTGTTCCCCGTGTTGATAAGTATGCGGTTCCTCGGCGGTGGACGAATTAAATTTTTTCCCCCAAGGAAATGGATTTGGTGTTATCGGGCACTGGTCTGGCCGCTGGGTCAGGTTGCCGGAGGCGGCATTATGTGCCAGGGATCCCGCTGAAGAGCCGATTTGGAGCGCGCTCCGGAGCTGAGGAGCGAGCTGAAGAGGCCCAGTTCCCCGACGGGGTACGGGTGGCGGGGCCTCGGTGGCGCCCGGCGGCGCAGTGCGGACTTCCTGCGGGCCAGCGGGCGGCGATCGACCTGACCGGGAAGCGACCGGTTATGCGTGCACAGTGCTCCGAAATAGAAGCCGCTTTGTGAAGCCGTTCCGGAGCTCGCTTTCCGCGTCTCCATTTTAATTAGGGCCCTGCCTGCACTGCCTCTAGGTTTGTTGTTTGTCGCCCCGGTAGCGCCCGTTGTTTATAGTGCTGTGGCGAAAGAAGGGCTGAGCCAGCTTTGGTATCGACGAGCGGTGCAGGATGCTGCACAGGGGTCCGCCGCAGTGATTTCCTACACACCCCTAGGGGGGGGGGTGTACACCCCCCCCTTGTTTTTCTGAAGGCACACCCTTAATTCGCAACGACTCCTCTATTCTCAATGCCCCCTTACCCCCCCCCCCCCTCCTCTCATTTCAATTCTTGGGGAAACCCCTGGTCCCTCGGCACCTTCGTCGCTGCTTTTGGCGCACCTCACTGTATAACGTACGGCCCAGCCGTGGTCCGTGCATGGGTAAGTTCACGTTGCTGGGCTACGCTTTCTGCGTGTTGCCATTTCGGTGGACAAACGCTGGATTTGACTCCAGCAGAAGCCACGAAGATGAAGCGAAAGAAACGGAAATGCGGCTTGACTGCAAAACCGCCGAAGCCCGAGAGCAAATTTAGGTCGATTTGACGAGGATTTATTCCTTTCTGGTTTTTCTAGAGCGCCATTAAGAGTTTATTTCTTTCCATTTTTGTTTGTTAATTATTTAGGAGAGCTGACCGCGACAGCCGTGTCGACTCGCCTCGATGGCGCCACGTTCACACTCGAGAAAGGACGTTATATACTTAGGACGGGGGAGTATAGTTTCATAACGACGAAAACCGAGTTCCTGAACTGTCTGTTTGGTGCGGGACGGGCAGAGAGACGCTGCGGCCGACAACAAACAGCTCGTGATAGGCTCTGTGGGGTCCTTGATTCTCAGCTGTACGTGTTCGACGCCTGCTCGCGTGCGAACAATGGCTGGCCGTAAGCCTTGACGACCGCGTGCCAGTTTCTTGCCGATGGGACCTTGGCGGGAGCTCGTTAGCCCCAATGGCCACCGGAACCATTCTGGGCCGACCTCCGCCTTGAGCCGCTTCTGCAGCCGGCCGACGTGCAGCTTCGTTTCCTTCAGGCCCGAGGAGATCGTTCGGAAATCCTGGCGTTTCCCTGGCGAGCACCATGCAGGACCTTGGCAAGCTGCAACAACAGAAGCATTTAGTCCTCGCTTCTTTCTGTAAAAGCCAATGGGGAGACAAGTTTTCTATCCCATATGATTTGATGGGACACGATTAACACATACGAGAGACACCACAGACGTAGACTACAGGACGCGTAATTAAGGGCTCCTCTGCGGGTAGCCGCAATGAAGCTTACGAATGCGGAGAGAGGTCCATCGATTTTTGCGAATAGCCGATCGTACGCGGACACGCCTCCACATGCAGACTCCGGTCGGATCTCGAGGATTACATTGGAATTTCAACGTTGTGGATGCTGTCCTCGACAGCACCAGCGCCACCTTTGGATTCATTCATTTATTTACCTCAAAGGCATCGGATGATGCAGTACGGATCGGGGGGATAGCAAAGAGGGAGGAATAGTCATGATATATACCAAAAACAACAACAACAAGCGAACTGTTCATATAAAAATTCACCAATGACGTATACTACTAAAACCCAAACTTCGAAATGAGTATACAGAGATTTCATAGATTAAGCAATAGAACTGATGAGCACAGTGCTAGGGTAGAAATTGAGTAACCAAGCTGTGATTGGCGTTACGATAAAAAAATTAACTAAACAAATCTACGCAGCTTTACTTAAATAACATAGGATCGGGTTGAATCCCTACGTGTGCGGGGAGGCTGTTCACGCAGTCTTTTAAACAAAATGATAGTGGCGAGAACATGAACAAGTTAGTGCGTGATTTAATTGGTTCAACTTTGCATGTGTCTGGGAGATGTGAACCGTGCAGGTATACTGAAAGATGTCCGGAAAAGTGATTCGCTGTAGTAAATTTGAGGGAGAAATCATAAACGAGAACTCTTGCGTGGATTTTTTTAAAGGGGTTAATTCTAGGTTTCTCTTCGGCTCTTAGAGACACTTGTTAGGGGAGCGTACTCACGGCAGATGAAAAGCCTTGATTTCTAAAGCTTCTAATTTTAGGGTTAAATAATTTTGGTGAGGATTTTATATCATGCTGGCATATTCGAGTTTCGGAAGGATCATTGACTTATAAGCAAGAAGTCTAGTTTCCTGGGGGAACTTTGGGGAGCACGAGAGGAGAAGCAGAGAAGGACACTGGGGAGGGTTTTCTGCAGCCGATGCTTATCGTGGCCCTTTCCCTAACTGAGTTGCGAGCCCGGAAAACTTTCAGAAATTCGGACTCGGAGCGCTTATTTCAACTGTGAATGTTTTACCGAGTTTTGCACTCACTGATTGAATGTTTTCGTGTGAATACCGCGAGACATGGTCTAACAGGCCGCCCGAATCAACACAGCGTCGTGTAGATCGTATTGGCAATCTTGACCTTATACGGCGGTTGCCCGGCCGACTTGGTTGGCAAACTCCCATCGACGCTCGCTTGCGCGGCATCCGCGTTGACGAAAGGGCGTACCGTCGCAGCGCGCCTCCGTTCGGTGTCAAGGATGAACAGCGGCGCACGAGGTATTCAAGGAGAGCCGGCGCTCTGCATGGGCCTCGGTATTTGCATGGCCGCGCGTCTGCACTGCGTCAACAGGAACGGCGAGCCCGGCGTTGCTCGGCGCACGAATCCGGTCGACCTTGGGCTTGCGTCGCCATCCGTGTCCTGTTCCGCCTGAGGATTTGTCCCGGGAAGCCAAGACCCAAGATACACAGGAGACTCTTTGATTTGGACAGCGATTGTCTGCCGCCTAGGCCCAGCCGGTTTCTGACAGAAAATTCTTTATTTGCTTATTTTAGGTTACCCCGCACCGCCAGAGGCATTATTGTAGACGGGGAAGGGGTTGGGAAGGGGGAAGAAAAAATAAATACCATACACGATGAAAAAGCGCAAGTTTTGCAGATGGATATACGCTAATGGAAACGGATACTAACGAACATTAAGGAAGATTGTGCAAGCCACGTCATTCCACCTCACTGCTGGAGGAGCCTCCTGTCTGCTGGTGTTTCGAGCAGATACCTTAAAAGAATTGTAGAAGATTGGCAAGAAAAGAACGGAATAGCACTCTGCACTGTAGCGGGACATAGAGTATTGTTGCTGGGAAAAAAGATACGAGTTAATCATAGTTAACATTAGCCTCCTTTAATTAAGGTCATCGGTTCGGGGAGCGAGATTGCTTCATGAATTGACAAAATTTGCCCGCCCTTCTCATACACAATAATCGGGCGATTTTTTGTGTCTGATGTCGGGGCGAAATAGAGGAAAATGGAAGGAAAGTTTGAATAACATCTTTTCCTTCGTCGACTTTCATTTAAATCTTCTTTTCCTTCGTCGACTTTTGTTGAAGTCAACTTTGACTTCAATTTGCCTCACAGCACCACTTTACTGAGTGGTACTATGACGTACTTAGCTTTTTATTAAGTTGTCATTAACCACCTTTAGAGTGATTGTTCTCTTGAAAATAATTCACCGAGTCCGAAAGACGTAGGAAGGGAACACAGATTTAACCGTTATCTGCGCCAGGCACGTAGCCAGGATTTTGTTTCGGGGGGGGGGGGGGGGGGGGGGGGGCCCGTCCATGACAAAATGCTGTATGAGGGGGAGGGGGAGAGGAGGCCCCAGCAAAATGGAAGATTTCGGAGGGGGGGGCCCGGACCCCATGCCCCCCCCCTCCCCCTGGATACGTGCCTGATCTGCGCCTTGATAGTTCGTCTAGGCAGAGGCCTTGGCCCATCAGCATAATCATTATTGATTTATTTGCTCAGGTTGCGCTAAAGTAGTTCAGACAGAGGTTTTGACGTATCTTCACCACTGTGCACCGGTGCAGAGGGTGTAGCACATGTTGGGATATACGTCGACACGTCGGTGCAGTGGTCGAGAGATGGTGCTTGAGGGGCGGGCTGGACTGCAAACACACAAGATGAACCGAGTGCGTGCCGGGAAATGTAACCAGCTAAGCGGGAAGCTGTGCGCGTGTGTCGTATGCTCTGCTGTACACTTCAGAGAGAAGGCAGGGCCAGGGATTTCCCTAGACCCCCCCCTCGTTTTTCTGAAGGCACCCCTTAATTCACAACGACTCCTATATTCGCAATGCCCCCCCCCCCTTTAACCCCCCAAAAAAATTCTAGACCCCCCCCCCCCTGATTTCAATTCCTGGGGAAACCCCTGGGCAGGACGACTTTAGCTCTGACCCATAGGATTGGGAAAGGCGGTGATTGTGCCGCGTCGCCGCATTGGCGATTATTATGTTTAGCAAATCGCAGCTCGCTTTGTGTACACTTCGTGATTATCGGGGCAGTGTCCCAAATCCCACAGTAAAGAAACACATATGACCTTTATAGCAGTAAGATATCACTACTCGTGCGCCCTTCCCTTGAGTGTGTGTATGGTGTTTGAGACATGCCAGTAAAGCATTAAAAAATCGATTACAACTTACTGAAGATTGATAAGTCGAGATGCACTCGAAAATTAAATAATATTCTTAACTGTTATTTGTGTGCGGGCAGTCGACACGGGCTTCCCTGTGCCATTATTTCTCCAGATATTGTCCAAATTTGCGAGGGCTCTAGAAATATTGTGTCAGATGTAAAAGTGATTCGACATATTTTTAATGCAATCTGTATGCTTTTAAAACGTTAGCTTTATTACCCGCCGCTGCTGCACTGCAGAACACACATCGCTCTGATTTCCAGAAGACTCCTTGCCCTTGTCAGCTCGATGGCGCCAATATCTTGTGTACTCTACGTAGCTAACACTGTGCGCCTATAATAATCGAAGCCCGTGCACTAGCATTTCGACGTCATCACGGTGAGGTGGACACAGATTGGACACGAATTGCTGCGTTGACATTCGGCTGGGCATCGTCTCACTTGCTGAGTTGGCGCAACCCGAGTGGGATGACCATGGTACCGGCCTTAGGGGCGGGCGACATGGGCGGTTGCCCAGGGCACCATGATTGGCGTCGCCGCGCCCCCCTTTTTTCATTTTTTTCTTCTGCTTTTTGGTTTGATTGTGAACTTACAAGCGCCCAATGCAGTTCTCGGCGTCACTGCCGAAGTTTGCCGCAGAGGCGCTTGATGGTGTGAACATGTTATGAAAGTGCCGGCCCGGGTGATGACGTTACTGTTCATCGGCTTCGATTGTTATCGGTGACGTTGTCCCAGCTCGGTGACCTCGTGCCGGCAGGCTTCCTCGCCCAAAGCGATCGACTTTTTGTCCCGCAGGGCCGAGAACGAGGAGTTCATTGCTCTTGGCCAGCTGGTGGCGGCCGAGCCGTGGCCTCGCCGCGACGCCTCGTGGTGCACCTGCGAGCGGCGTGGCGGCGCGACCGTCCAGGCGACGACGGCCAGCGCGGCCTGCCTGGTGCCCGAGCCGCGGGCAGCGTCGGCCGACTGCGGGCTGCGCCTGCACGTGGCCAGGCCCGTGCGCAAGCACTCGTGGACGCTGCAGACGCTGCTGCTGCGCGCCGCGCCGGGGGACCAGGCCCTCGTGCATCGCTGGGCCGACGCCCTCCAGGACGCGCTCAAAGGTGGGCGCCGCCACAGTGCGCACGTCTTTTCCGGGATAGTGGATGGGGCCGAGCTGGTGGCTCGTAACCCTGGAGCAGGTGGCGCCACCCAGCCGGAAAAGACGTCATGGAGAAAAGTGGGGAGCTATGGCCTATCTGATTGTGCTGCGAAAACTGACGCGACCTGGTGGCCGAAATGTAAAACAGAGGAGAGGGGATTAAATACTTGCGGTTCTAGTTGCGAAGGCTTTTCAATGTGCACAGCTTATTTCCTCTGGGGGGAGGGGGGGGGGGGGAGGATTATGTTTTTTAACGCCTGACAACGGCTGTTTTCTAGGACTGAAAGACCATTTTCATACCTCAGAAAGTGCTTGAAAGGACACTGACACCCCCCAAAATATTATGTTTATATTTTGCCAGGTGATCTATTATGGTGTCAGAAGACTACCTAATCAATATTTTGCTACAGCGTCAATGATATTTTTAATAAAGTAAAAAAAAGAAAAAAAAAGACGGAACTGATCGAATCCGAAATTGAAACTGGACTGGGGAGGAAGAAAACCAAAAATCATGTAACCGTGCAACTTTTTTTTTTTTTTCAATCAGCGTATTTGCAGTTTTTTAGAAGCCACAAAAAATGGGTATCATATTTTTGCCAATTGTTAGTATTGAGTGTGTGCCTTTGATGACCTGCGACTTCGATTATCTTTGGTGGTTGTGTCTAAACCATAGAAAACGGCACGTGACCACAAAGAAGAAAGTGAGCGCGATTCAAACCGGCCAGTTCTCGATCGGCGGTTTTCGGGTCACGAGACCCTAGAGGTCTGGGGACCTCTAGGGACGTCCACTACACTGCTCGTTTCTTCAGTACTGCAAGTTCCTAGACATTCTGCTTTTTCGCTTGCCTTACCCTCCATTGTTAGAAATATCCTGATGTGCCCCCCTTCCTCAGGAGAGTCCCGTCCCCGAAGGCTGCTGGTGCTGGTGAATCCCTTTGGGGGCCGCAGGCGAGCACCCCGCATCTATCAGCGCAAGGTGGCACCCATCTTCCAGCTTGCTGGCATTGCTGTGCAGCTTGTCAGTGAGTAACAATGGCATAGGTTGACGCACAGCCCGCTGAAGGGGAAAGGTGTTAGCAAAAGTGTCAGTGTGAATGTTCCGGAAATCCCAGAGTGACGAAGCAAAATCACAACAAAACTCCTCAGTCACTTTTTCTATTTTGCTGGAGTGAGTTATAAATTCGATAGATAATTTCCTAAGCACATATACGTTGGAATTTGGTTGGAAGTCAAGCTATGTTCATCCTATCATAGCATAAGCGTTGCCCTGGGTTACCGTTCGTCCCACTTTCGTGCAGAAGCTACAAGCAGCACACTGCTTTATATCTGCAAACTTCTAAGTTCCATTGCAATCAACATTATCTTTTTATGTAGTTCTACAGCAGCTACTGCCCAGAAGCTTGTTCGATGAAGTCCTGCTAGTTAGTAGCATGAATTGTTTCTGAAAGAATGGAAGACAGTATTTTCTGTGTATAGCACTGCAGCTTTATTTAAACGGGGGCTCAGTATCTCGTTCCTTTGGTCGGCGCAAGGTTAAAAAAAGAGTAACCCGACTGACCTTTGTTCTCCCCCTGCAGCCACCCGGTATTCTGGACACGCCAAGCAGTGCATCCTCGAGATGGACCTGGACAGCCTGGATGGGTACGGACACTTTTGGCTCAGTGCCTCCGGAGCATGCGTGGTGTCTGCCTCTGGTGCAGGTTTTCAAACCTTTCAGTGCGTTTGAATGCAACTGTTGCGGTTGTTTCGGGAACTGCTCAGCTGGACTGTGGCAGTGTAGTGGAGCCAGTGTTGTTACGTGCCGTAATGTGGTGTATGCTCAAGGACTAGAGTTTTGAAGTCCCTGGCACCCCCAATACCGATAACTCCATTCAGTATTGTAGTGGGGTGGTACCAGCATGTTGTTAAGGGACGTGAGGACAAAAAGTATACACATTGAACCGAGATGCCGGATACAGAAGTACACACGCACAAATAGCGGTAAGATTGTGCTTCAGCCTACGGTGTTGTGCGTGATTCTAATTGAGACGACCTCGTAGCGAGACGGAACATTATGCGGGGGACCGTCACTGTGGTTGTCCGCTTGCCCGGTGCAGGGTGGTCTGCGTGGGCGGCGACGGCATGGTCAACGAGGTGGTGAATGGGGTGCTGCTGCGTAGCCAGCGGGACGCCGGGGTGGAGGCAAACGACGCGGGGGCGTGCCTGCGGCCGGCCGCCCTCAAGGTCGGGGTGATCCCTGCAGGCTCGACGGACGCCCTCGTCTGCACCACCACAGGAGAGGACAGCCCCACCACCTCGGCGCTGCTCATCGTCATGGGTACGTGCACCCCGGGGAGTGAACGTGAGCGCAGTTTCGAAGCGGCCGTGAGCGAGCAGACAACGCGATAGCCACGACGACCAGGCCCGCCTGCGCATGTGTGGGAGATCTGGGAGACATGCAACGGAGCATGCATGGCATCACCGACGCATGCGCAGTGACCCGCGTCTCCCGTCATTGTGTTCGTAGCATCCCCTACAAGAGCGACGTTTGTTTCTCCCGCAGCAGTGGTGTAGGCAGAGGGGGGTTTGGGGGTCGAAACCCCTCCCAAAATGCCAAAGCTACCCCTCGTGCCCCCCGCCCCATGGGGCCCGCTCGCTTTCCTGCTCACGCAGATCGGTTTTGCACGAGGCACGGAGCAACGGGGAAGCGCGGACCATCTCCAACTTATATGCCCTGGGGAAAATTGTTTGTGGGGTAGAAAATGCTCGAATTAATCAATTATGCAATATTGCTTAATTCATGTTTATTCGATGGGACGCGGAACTTGATTTCAGATATATAGAGAATCGGATATTTCGAAACATTTGTGGGGTGAAGAATGGCAATTTCAAGGCAAAGTATAACAAACTATTTTCACTGAAATACACAGTTCAATCAAACCAAAGTTAACATAGGACTGTTCATACTCCGGCGTTGAGCGCAGTGAACGCAGCGTAGCGCAGAACGCGCGCCTTCATTGGCCGGCGACCAGGAACTCGATATCTATGACCAATCAGTATCAGTGTGCGCTGAGCTACGCCGCGCCCGTTCAAAAGCGCTATACTTCGTTTCAGCTTGGGTCCAGACGCAGCCGATGCTACGAGCGCGACCTCCGGGTTGTCAGCGTCCCTGCCGAGCACGCGCGCTCGTGCAGTGCAAGCACTGTTCAGGGCCAAAAGCTCGCGCTTGTAGCATCGGCTGCGTCCTGGACCCAAGCTGAAACGGAGGATATAGACCGAGCAGTCGCTCATTCGAAGTGGACGCTCTCAGGTATGTTTTCAACCGTCGTAGTGAAGAGAACGAGCGCTCAGCTTCCACCGTTGTTAAGGGCAGAGTCGCCAGGATCTTGAGGAGACGATGGACGTTCTGGAAATAGGGCCTCCGGACAGAGGGCGACTGCCTGTATACCGCAGACGTGACGGGCACTTCACGTTTCTCTTCTTGCATTGGACGCCTGAAATTTCACTATTCTTGGCGAAGTTTCCTCACTTTGCGAAAATCGTCGCTCACGGATGCGACGAAGTCCGTCTTGCTTTCTGCTTTGTATGTCGAGGTGGCGACCGATGCAACTCCTTATTTGATGAATCTCTTCGTTGCACGGAACACTAGTAACTCCAAAGAGACAAGCCTTCATATTCTCACTACGCATAGGTACAAGGGTAGTCAAATTCCTTTCCACGTTCAACATGCACATAATGTCACAAAAAAAAAAAAAAAATTCAGCGTTTTTTATTGCGAAAATAAACTAGGCATTGCCGAACGCTCATTCTCCGCCCAAAGGTAGCGCTAGAGGTCACAACCAGATGGCAAAGTTTCAGCCCGATCCGATTCCTTAATCAAAAGTTATAAGTGATTTTCTGAAAATTTGAATGGGAAAGTGGCGGCCGACGGAGTTTTCGAATACATGGGGCTCTATGGCACCAGAAACCGAAAATGGGCAAAAATAGGCTCCATTTTCCCACTGAAATTTTCAGAAAATCACTTATAACTTTTGATTAAGGTATCGGATCGGGCTGAAACTTTGGCATCTGGTTGTGACCTCTAGCAATACCTTTGAGCAAAGAATGAGCGTTCAGCAATGCCTAGTTTATTTTTGCAATAAAAAAAAAATGTTTTATTTTTTTTTGTGACACCTTGTAGCTTCTGTGTGGTGCGTCATGTCATTTCTCCAAGTGACGGAACGACGAGTTCGGACTGATGACTTTTCCTTACCCGGAGGATATGCTGCTGCTGCCTTTGGACCACGCTGCAAGATGAAGCGGCCTAGCGAAGATAATACTCTCTTCCTTCGGCATCTGGCACGTAGCACGAATTTGTTAAACTTTTAATAGATAATAGATTTTGGTTTTCTGATAGCTCAGAATTACCTTCGCCCTCAATATGGGCACCTAGTGTTTGTACGTGGTTGGTTGCTCCAATTTTTCAGCGTCGAGATTTTTTTTTTTTTGCTGCTTACTTTGTTTTTGGTGAAAGTATAGCTATCTTTGTGTTTTGTCCGGCCTTTCACGCGTTGGTAATGCAGTGCTACCTCAAAAAGCTGAGGGACTTGTGTGCTGTGAGGAAGCTTTTAAGTTAGTGGGCCGCAAGTACGACGACGGTAGAACAGTGAGCCACGACTCCCGTATTCCTGTAAATGAAGCCTGCTCTGTTTTTAAATATGACAATGCAGCTTTACTTGTTTTATCTTAAAGGCCCGTTCACACTCTTACGACCGAGTGAGACCGAGAGAGACCAGACCGGTTTTTACGCCTCTTGCGATCTCTAGGACCAGCCCCGCTGCAGCGGAGCTGGTCCTAAGAATTTGTAAGAGGCTTAAAAACCGGTTTGGTCTTTCTCGGTCGTACTCGGTCGCAAGAGTGTGAACGGGCCTACAGCGCCTCTCTAATTTTGCCTGAGCGTTCGAGTCGGCGAGCTCACCCTGCGTCATTGAGGGGGGGGGGGATGCCGTTGAACTTTTCCCGAATTAAACCCTGGCTACGCCACTGTCCCGCAGTACCTGTGATACTTTGCTCTGCATGTAGAACATGCACAATTACTCTACCAGGGAGGGCCCACGGGCGGCCCCTGAAGCCTTTGGGGCTGTTAGCCACCTGGCTGGAGCTCTTTCGAGAGCAAGGAAATTCGGAAATAGGTCGACCCGTTTGGAAACAGATGCCGCACGTCTTCTTTTCCTTGGAGCTTGCAAAGGGCAAATCTTCAGAAGCTACTGGAGGAGACCGGCAAATGACGAGATAAATGGCCTATACCTTTAAACTTTTTTTCTTACTTTGTATGTCGAGGAACGAGAGACAAATATAACGTCTGAATTCAGCAATGTGACCGGTGTTGGGACGCTGCGTACGGCGTTTGCATGTTGAGGATCTCGATGCAAATCTCGTTTCTGCTCCAGTGCCATCAGTGTCTCCTCGCTCGTTGTGCATTCCCTGTAAATTGTATTTATTTGCTGTTTCTGGGCTCTGTAAGAAAATATTTTTCCCCAAATTTTATTTTTAAAAAGGCAAATTTATTTTTGACTGTATTTGTTGGCTGTTGGCAATAGGTGTCGCTGCACTGATGCTAGCATAAAGAATGGTAGGTCTAGAATGGCCCTAGTTTCGATCTAACCGTGCGACGTTCTTGCATAGACGGATGTATGAGAAAGTTGACGTTGCTTCATTATGTTGCACACTTTTTTGACTCCCTATGATTTTAAAGGCCACGAAAACTGTAGCTTACTTTTCCGAGTGGCAAGTCTGCAACAGTCGAGCTCTCATTGAGAAGCAAATGCCACTTTTAAAAGCACTCGCCGACGTTTCTCTCTGTGGCCGAGACCAGCCACACCCGCCGTGGATGCGCCGCATCCGTGCGCATCCACAGTTGGTGACGGGTTAAGAGTTCGGGAAGCTCCTCCCACTTCCTTCCACTTGAGCAGAACGAATGCTGGAGAGGAGGCGACATATTCCAAAGTGAAAAGAAGTGGGAGGAGCTTTCCTCTAAATCCGACTAGAGCGAGACGTTGGAAGGTGCAGAGCGTACTCGGCAGGGTGTCGTGGTCGTGCGGCGGGACGGAGTGCCCTACGTGCGCCGACCAACAACCGGCCCCCGTGCAGGTGCCGAGGTGGCGGTGGACGTGGCCAGCATCCACAGTGGGGACCGGCTGGTGCGCTACTCGGCCGGGTTCCTCTCGTACGGCTTCTTCGGCGACAACATCAAGGCCAGCGAGAAGTTCCGCTGGATGGGGCCTCTGCGCTACAGCTGGACAGGTGGGCACACCGGCCCGCCCATACCACGTTGGGTCCGAGCTGTTGCTTTGCACGAGACGAGCACCCTTTTTCACGCTCGATGGGTCAGCTTCATTTTATCCGTAGCACTGGCTTTGTCAAACTCGGGCGAAAGGAAGAAAAATAAACACTGCAGTCAAACAGCGTTCACTTAATATAAAACGGAAAAAAAAGCGGAGAAAAAACATCTTTTACGTTTTGTGTTTAGCGACATGACCTTTCTTGTGTGTTGGAGGTGTTGTGAGCTTTAAAGAGCTGATTCTCAGCTGCATTTTTTTGGATAGATGACAAATTTTACACTGAAATTAGTCAACATGTATCTAGGTGGAATATATTCTTTCCGGTTAATGACTGGCAAAGAATGAAGATACGTGTATTTTGTGATGCAGAGATGCAATTCAGTGATATCAGAAATCCAGGATATGATGAAAGCAGAACCATAGGATCGTGTGAGTATTATGACTCGGGACAATCGACAAGAGCTCGTATATGGAGTTGTCTTTTCTCTCCCTATTGCCGCCAGTTTGTTCAGTTTCATAGCCCCGAATTTAATTTCACATACGCCAATTGCTCGGTTTACTGAAGAGACCTATCCATAAGCATCCCTAACCATCTTGCCTGTCACAAAGAAACGAGTGAGGTTACAAAATCATCTCTTAATTTTCGTGGCAGCTTCAGAGAGGGAACCCCACGGACGGACAATCCACGGACCTCCATCGAAAATGTTGCGCGTCATTGAGACAGCGAGAGATTAAAAGGATGGGGTGCCACCAAATTTTTCTATCGTTGGAAGAATAACTTGGGCAACTTGATACTGCCCACTCTTTGGAGCGTGTCGAGTTTGTTGTGGCGGTCAGTGGAGGGCATGGAATGGCCCCACAGCATCTCCCTCTGTGCAGGCTGGCAGACGTTCCTGAAGCACCACACGTACGAGGGGGAAGTGCGGCTTCTCGTGGACGGCCAGGCCTCGTCTGCCCACAATGCCGCCGGCAACGAGCGCTGCCGTGTCGGGTGGGTCCCCTCTCGCCATAGTACATGCAGCCTTTTTGCGAGCATGCTTTGAAGAGATTTTTCTCTTATTTCAGAAAAAATTTCTTTGTCGCTACAATCTTGCTTACGGTATCATTTGATCAGTACCCTGATCTGGATAATCTTTCTTAGCTTTCATACCTCATAAATCTGAGTACAACGAGACCAAGACTCGTAAATCTGAGTATACTATAAGAAAAAGATATGAAACTATAACGCAATAACTTTTTAGGATGATAATGGAATCATAAGACTGGTCTTGTCACTTCATTAATTGTAAGATATGGAGACATACTTTTTTCGATCATTTTTTATATGGACATTGTAAAAAAGCTTCGCAGAGCCGTTTGTCACAAAGCCAGGATTTTGTTTCGAGAACTAAAAAATAACTTCATATCACTAAACCCAACACTAAAAAAAAAAAAAAGTGAATTGACAACAGCGCACAATGTTTTTATTTTAGGCGTGTGAAGCTGTTTAATCTTTTTTCTTATTTTTTTTTTTTCAGTTTGGGGTTTATCATTGTAGATGGAGTTACGGTTATTTTTCATTCATTCGAACTCCAGGAAGCTACAAATTTTGTTTGAATTATCAGAAATTCATCTAAATATGATGCGAGATAAAATTATGATTTGCTATATGAATGGCTACATATACAAAGCAGATATTTGATGATTTCCTCTACACAGGCTTACTAATCATCAGCAGGTAGGCCACACACCAAACATTGATGAAATGTATGAAAAGTTTACTCATCCCTCAAGAATTGTGTCGATTGTGGAGTGTTTGATAGCACATGACACGTAAAAACAAAACTAAGTTGGTTCCTCCAGCAAAAAAGTTGTCTATTGTGGACTATTAGCCCTGTTGAGCGCATTTCTCACTGAGCACCGGTACACTGCGCAGAAGCAACAGCCAGGGAAGCAAGCTCGCTGGTGTTGCTTCTCCGCAGTGCACCTGTGCTCTGTAAGAAGCGTGCTCAACGGGGCCGCAAGAACAAAAAGTATGAATTACACGAAAATTCCGTTTGAATTAAGTGGCTTATAAATACATTGAAAACATCATGGGACAGCCCAGATTTTGAAATTTGTTTGAATTATCCTGAAGTATGAAATATCTGTGTTTGAATTATCGTGAGCCTACTGTAGTTGACCTGCTTGCCTGTGTTTTTTTTTTTTCATCCAAAAGCCATTCTAATAATTGCCTTCTGTGCACTGCGAGCTTTGTCTACAGGGCTGTGGAACAGAATCTGAGCATGCGGCTCTTCTTCCGAATATCGGAGCAAAATGGATGACTCACCATTTTTCGCCTGGGTGCGCTGGAAAGGTGTATAGAAAGAAAGGACATAACCGGGCAAAGCATACAGAGCTGCAGTAGATGTGTCATCTAAGTTGAATGAGAAATGACAAAAGATCCTAATAGACCAGTGTGTCCCCTTAAAGAAAAAGTAAAACAACGTACACATTGCAAGTTGGATGTGGCTATTGTTTGGATGCGGCCATCGAAATTACCACTTTCAAAAAGGAAACTGAAACCCCTCAAAAAATATATTTTTATTTTTTGCCAGGCGATTTAATATGGTGTTAGAAGGCTACCCAATCAATATTTTGTGACCGCGTCACATGTACAGTGGACTCGCGGTAATTCATACTCTGATATTTTGCACTTCCGGTTAATTCAGACATTGCGGCGGGTTAGCGCCGTTGAGTGCGCTTCTCAGCGAGCGTCTGTGTACTGCGGGAAAGCAATACTCGCGAAGCCCGCGGTCGTTGCTTTTTCAAGGACGCGGGTGCTCGGTGAGAGGTGCACTCAATGGGACTATCCTGACCGCGATTATGCAAGCAGAACTGTCCTGACAACCTGCTTTCATTATTCATACTTTTTCTTGAGGGGCTTAATTTCGAGATTAAAGAACGAAGTTTGGCATAAAGCAATCAGATTTATAGATTCCCTCTATTAGGATAGCTGGGCATCTCTTTAGGTCTAATTTTATGTCAAATCTGTCATTTACACGCCACCCCAATGTAGGCATTGAACTCTCTGAGGCCACGCTTCATAGATATAGTTGTATTTAAACTAACTGAGCTTAGAAGTGGGCAAGTGGATAGTTGGGAGCAACATTCACGAGTTCAGCTGAATTTTCGTTTAAGCATGGTACAACGGTAGTAAAAGCTCGAAAAGACTATTCTATTTTCGGTTAGAAAATATTTGGCCAAAACCACTATTTGCTTTGAACTTCACCAATATTTTATCTGTGTACCTGCTTATAAATAGGCCTGTGTAGTGGAAAGTATAATAATATGCTTGGTACGTGTAACTATTCCTATAGAAAATTGCTACTTTGCCTCCCATCATCTTTAGATTAATTTCTGATAATTCAGAATTCTGGTATTTTGAACTAGAGTCTGTAGCTTCTTGGAGTTTGAGTGAATGAGGGTCGACTGTATTTTAATAAAGAATGAAAAACGCAACTGCTCCAAACCGAAATCGCAATTTGACTGGGGAGGAAGAAGAAATGTAGAGGAGGAAAGAGTTGCCAGGAGTCTTGTGGCTAGACCCAACTGCATTTTCTTTTCTTTCTTCTCCTTCGTTTTTCTGGCTGTCCGAAGCGAACAAAAATCGTGCACGTTGCACTTTGCACGAAAAACGCAAAAGTAAATCACTTTTGCTTGATGTATGCGCGTTTCTCAAGCTCTTACCAATTCGCGTTCGTAAGACGAGCTATGTTTTCAGCCAGGTGAAGGGGCGACGACTCGGTGACGTCTTCGTGCGAATCAGCTTGGTGGTCTGGCGTGTCGTACGGAATAAATCCTAATTGTTTTGATTGGCAAACAATTTCCCTTTCAAAGCTAGACAGATTCGCCGGTACCGCGAACAACAGTTCTGAAGTAGGTCCCACGCCCGTCGTCGTCGCTTAGTCCGCTTTGTTCAGCCCGCGACTGACGCGATACGACGCCATGTTGAGAATTATGCAAAGAACTACAGAATGCTTCCGTCTCTCTGTGCTACTTCTTTTTTTTTTCAATCAACGTACTTGCAGCTTTTTAGAAGCCACAAAAAATAGTTATAATTTTTTTTTCTATTTTTAATATTGAGTGTGTTTTTTTGATGACCCACGACTTTGATTATATTTGGTGTGTGTGTCTAAACCATAGAGAACGGCACGTGACCATGGAGAAGAGAGTGAGCGCGACTCAAACCGGCCATTTCTCGATCGGCGGTTTTCGGGTGGAAAGAAAACGAATTTCGAGCCGGAAATTGTGTTTGGGTAGTTGGGCTCTCATATCTCATGTACAAATAAAAACCTTGGCGAGCGTAAATACCTTGTCAGTGTCCCTTTAATTTTGAAGCTGCTACACAAACGACACAGTGAGCAATCCAAGTGTGGGCGACGGGGGCAGCCGCCCCCCAAACGAAGTCGACCCCCCCCTTCTCGGAGGGCAATTTGACATGGGTGGACCCGCCGGTGCACAAGAAAGAATGGGTCCGCCCCCCCAAAGCGGAGTTCTGGATCCGCCCCTGAAACGACAGCGACCGAGGCAGGACTCTTATGTACTTGTGTGTGGGTTGCGATTCTTCTCGTTACTGTGTCGATTGTGCACCACCTGCTCAACCAAGTGAAAAATGGCTCTTTCACACCCAGGTGCGAAGTGTGTCGTGATGCAGTGGGCGTTGACCGCCAGCGGAGGCGCCCTAACTCGTGTGACCCGAAAGACGGCAGTTCCCAGAAAGATGGCAGCGAACCTTGTGAGTATGCCTAATTGGTCGATTGCTTTGGTATCGATAGCACAAAGAGTATCAAGCCTCAGAGTGCCAAAAACAACACATATGGTCATCAATTTTTGTAAAATTTTCATCATGCACTATACTCTACCCCGAGTGTGACTACAAAATACCTAATCAAAATAATAATTTTCTTTTGAGAAAACGAATTCTGAAGTTTACACGTACACCTCCAAATCGCTGGCTGCCGCACTATTGGCAACAACGAGCAGGGGTGCTCGCGACTTCAAACGTTGTATCTGAGATCAGACGACGCTGCCTTCTCTCTGGCGTTGTGCCAGTGAGCGTCTGTGGTTTGGCAGATTGGGTTTGGTTTAGGCTATTTGCAGCATGCGACGGAGGGTGTGGACAATTTGTGATGTGCTGTGGGGTTCTATAGCATCACAAAGTGACATCTTGTCGGTTTCTGACCGAGAAATCTCTGCGACAAAAGTAGGTCTGAGCAGTCCGACGCAAACGCTGGCTTTTAGCGTTTGCGTCGTTTTAGAAAATAGTTCGCACCGTGCTAGCAAGCAAAACCTTCCGTGCCATTTTATTTCTGAAGCGGCATCCGAGTTCACGTCGGCGAATCGCGAATGCAGCCGCCATGGGCGGCGCAATCGGAGGCGATGCCGGCATATCAAATGCGGCTGGTGAATCGTCCGAAACCTTACGCTGAAAATCTTATAGCATTTGCTGGTCATTGCTTGACTCGGACAAGTTTGACGAATCATAGTCCATTATTTCTCACGGATGATAGTGACATCCTTTTAACTGCTTTCGACACCGGGCCAAAAGGCTCAACTTGACCATATGCCACATCTGATGTCGCAAAAGGGTGAACCAGTAAAGTCGCAAGTTCGTTTCGGTTTTATCACATTTTTACGATTAAAAATTATTTTATAAGTTTTGGAGAACTTAACTTGCTGCTATAAGCTCAATTTCTCGCGCTCTTTGAAAAAATGTTTAATTGAAAAACGAAAAATGACGAGAGAACAGATGGCGCCGTAGCTTTGGAACACTTTTTAGTTTCCGTGTATTCCCATTTTTTTCACACATACATTTTTTTTGTTGGCTCGAAAAACTTTTGACAATGTTATAAACAAACATTTCTCTAGAAAATACATATATTTGATCTCTCGAATAGCGCAAGGACTTCACTCTAGTGGGTTCCAAGGTCACCTCATAGATGGCACCAGCATGCCAGTGTGTTCTCTCATAAGGGATGGCGAGAGCTCGGTCCTAAGTAAATGCGGGTATGGGATTTCAGGAATGGGCACCGACATCCTAAGCATCTCATTCACTGGGCTCCTTTTACACATCTCTGCGATTGGCCTCGCTCGGGGAAGCATTGTTCGTAAGGGGGTAGACCTGGCGGGCATACTGTACGTCTGCCCGCTTTCCCGCGTCCTCACACTTGCCTCGCGAGGCTCACAGCGGTCGGCCCGTCCTTCGCAGACTGGGTGGCGGTGCGGGGCCAGTTCCTGTCGCTGAGCTGCGCCCTGATGGCCAACCGGTGCGCACGCAGTAGCGCGGGTGTGGCGCCCACGGCACACCTGGGCAACGGCCTCATGGACGTGGTGCTGGTGTCGCGCTGCTCGCGCCGCAACTTTTTGCGGTTCCTGCTGGCGCTCGCAAACTCTGAGACACGAAGCCCGGTGAGACTCTCCCCTTTCGTCAACCAGCCGTCTCATTCATTGCTGGGACCATCAAGGCGTAGCAACTGTCTTAAATTGTATTTCAGTCAGTTTTTCTGCCCACAGTATCGCTGCACTGCAATTGCCTTCCCACAACCATTGTTGGCATAGCTGGGTGCGCCGATTTTGGAAGTGTCGTTTCTAATCATGCTTTAACTAACTCAGTTTTTGCAGTGGAGCTGTTAAGGACTAGGTTCCCCAGGATCGTGTCCGTGTATGTCGACACAAACCTACCTGGACAGCTACCGCCATCTATAAGCGACGGCGGCAAGCACACAACCAGTATGGTTTCCGCCGTCGCTCGTAGGTGGTGGTAACCTTTCCAGCTATAATAGAAGAATGGATAGTTGGGCGCGTTCGGTGGAATTCGTCATAGGAAACAGTGCGAAAAACAGACGACGACGAAGAAGAAGCACACAGTGCATCGAGTAGAGCTCCGCTGGTCTTCCTTCTTCACGAGATCGGAAAGGCTGAACGTTTTTCTTTGTTATCTATTGATTTGCCCAATTAACCTATTCACTTCCAAAGACCTGCCGGCCGCCGCAGCGAAGGCCAAATTGCACAAAGCCGACGATTCGTTGGTCTTCGTTGAATCATTTTTGTTTTAAATATGCCGATAAATGGCGACACTATTACACCGCTTGTGTTTTGGTTAATACGTTTGACACCAAATGGTGCTTCATGTTCTATATTTTTATGCTCCTTTAAAGAAACACAGACACACCCCAAATGTTTTTTTTTTTTCATTTTTTGCCAGGCGATTTAATTTGGTGTCGGAATACTACCCAATTAATATTTTGGCACAGAGTCACATATTTTTTTAATAAAGCAGAAAAACGCAACTGCTCGAAACTGAAACCGAAACCCACGCACCGCACAAGAGATGTGGAGAGGAGAGAGTGAGTGGCGGAAGTCACATAACTACACCCAATCGTGCGATTTTTTTTTTTCTTCCAGGTGCAGCAGACGAAATGCATTCGGGATTTGTTTGTCGTGCGATTCCTTTGCAGTTATGTTTGTTCCGCTCGCTGTTCTGTACTTCAAGATGAGTTGTTATGTACATTTAAGTGTTGGCAATTAGTAGTGAGTGCCCGTGGGGAATTCCCGTGCTCGGCTCAGAAAAGAATACTCCCAAGATGTTGTGTCAAGAGCTGCCTTAGATTTGAAAGTGGCATTGTGTGGCAGAGGTGTCAAAAATGGAATCCCATGCCATTTAGTTCAGCAACGTATTGTCCACAACAAATTTTTTTTTTCAGTGATAATTAAAAAAAAAGAATAACAAACATTGCAAAATGTTTGAAAAAAAAAAAAATGGTACGCCTACTAGGGATTGAATTTGTGCCCGCTGCGTGTGAAGCGGACGTCTTTCCACTGAGCTACTGAAGGAACTCCTTCGGTCGTAGTAATGCATCCGGTCGACTGTATGTCGGGAAGTTTAGTGCCGATTTCCCTCCAGTACATGCACTCCCGGCTTGCCCGGCTTGAAGTCGGGCAGCACCACGCATTGGCCACATTCGCACCAAGTAAAGAAACCGTACGTGTGCGTATTCAACTCGATATACGCACTTCGTGCTTGACGTTTGAGCGAGCAATGTCTTCAGCCACGAGAAGGGACGACGGCTCGGCGACGTCTTTGTGCAATCGGCTTGCTGGTCGGGTGGTTCTCATTTGAACCCGTTCGCATTTCTACCTTCTCATTTCAACCCTGCGCAAAACAACTTTCGTTTTTCTCCCTTTCTCACTTAAACCGTTCTTAAAACGAACTTTCGCGTTTTGATCATTCTCAAAACGACTTTTCTCTCATGTTAACCTTTCTCCTTTCAAATTTTCTCAAAACATACTTTCTGGTTTTGACCATTCTCAAAAAGACTGTTCTTCTCATTTTAAACTTTCTCATTTCAAACAATTTCAAACTTACTAAAAACATACTTTCTGTTTTTGACCATTCTCAAAACTACTTTTCTCATTTTAACCTTGTACGTGATCAGGCTAGGGAAAAGCAATAATTTCAGCATACACTCACGGAAAACCGAAATAAAGGAACCAATGACATTATGAAGTCCAGGCACCTGAAGATTTATTACGCCTTGAAATGCTACATGGAGAATGACATCTAGAGTGCATGCCAATCCACGGCATAACGGACGACACATAGGCAAATATACAATGATCGTAGATCTGTACGATCACTCCAGCACCGGTTGTAAATAATTCAATATCCTCACAGGGCATGCCAGATGAGCATAATTTGCATCCAATTATTCACGACTGAAATAAAAAAAAAAAAATCTGTGCCTGGTAAGAAAGCCCTTAAGCCACGCATCATCGCACCTGCACATTTGAAAAAAAAAAAAAGAATGTTGCGCGGCCAGTTTGTTAATGGCAGGATCTCCCTTTGTGACTTTCTAAGGAGGGCAAGGGCATTCTCTGGCCTTTGAATGGTCCGTGTTTTGTTGCTGCGGTCATCTTAGGTAGTTTAACCAATTACCATCTTGTGGGAACAAAGCTCCACAATAAAGCTTTACCGAGCATGGGATGGCATTGAGGTGCAATGACCGATTCTGCGGCAAAAAACGTTTTGTACTATATGCGTCTCGAGAAGGGCCGTTCAGTAGCCGAACGATTAGCCATACGATTTGAATGGCATAATGCTTTTGCGAATCGTTTGTAACGTGACGGTATGGAAAATAAGATATTTCTGTGAACATATTTCGAATGCAATGTATCCTATACAAAAGGGTTAAAATGATTCATGCGGCGGTGGGCACAGGATCGTTGGCCGCTCCCTGCTGGTGGTGCTCTTGAGTGGTGGTGGCGGCAGCGCTTTGTGAGCGATGAGGTGCACAGTAGGGCGAGAGACACGCCGCGGCCGCTGCTTTGTGATGCTGCCGGTGCGGGCGGTAAGCGATCGCCAGTTAGCCTTGGTGTGCAACATGACATTAAGTGTTTGCACTAGTGCACACTGGCACAGGTAGTCCACGAAAATGGATCGACGAACATGTTAGAATTGTAATAATATGTACAATGGCAACTCTGGCGGGATTTTTGTTTGCTTGTGTGCTTGTTTTGTTTTAGATAAGGTTATTTTTTTTTATGAAATAACAATTGCTATGGAATAGCCGGCACTGTTATTAACAGTGCCAACATCTCCATTATTTTTATTAATTTATTAACACAGAAAAAGAGGGACTGGTTGAAATTCCAAGAGCACTCTAAAACGGTTGAAACGCCACGTACGTGTTTTGAGACTAAGTTTAATTAAACAATAAAGATTTCAGTGAGAGCGGGCTCAACCGAGAAGGGCGTAAATGAGAAAAAGTTAAAGCGCAAAGAGCGTTAGGCGATTGGTTTGAAATACGGTGTTCAAATGAGAATGTGTTCAAATGAGAAAGGGTCGAAATGCGAAAGGTTAAAACGCGAAGGGCGTTTTGGGAATGGGTTCAAACGAGAAGGGTTCAAATGAGACGGGTACAAATGAGAAAGGGTTGAAACGCATGAAATGTTAAAAACGCTGAGAGCGGCGTTTTGGGAATGGAGTTCAAACGAGAATGGGTTCAAATGAGAAGGGTTCAAATGAGAATGGGTTCAAATGAGACGGGTACAAATGAGAAAGGGTTGAAATGCGAAATGTTAAAACGCGAGGGGCATTTTGGGAGTGGGTTCAAACAAGAAGGGTTCAAATGAGAATGGGTTCAAATGAGACAAGTACAAATGAGAAAGGGTTTGAAACCCGAAATGTTAAAACACGAAGGGCGTTTTGCGAGTGGGTTCAAACGATAAGGGTTCAAATCAGAATGGGTTGTTTCGAGATACACCCTGCTGGTCGGGCGTGTCGTATGGGATGAATATCAATTCTTTTGATCGGTCCAAAATTTCTCTTTCGAAGGAAAACAGAATTCGCCGGTACCGTGAACAACAGTTCTGAAGTAGAGGTCCCACGTCCGTCGTCCGCTGCCACCCGCGAGTCCCACTGAAACGCGAAACGACGCCATGTTGAGAATTATGCAGTGAATGTACAGAATGCTTCTGGTTGTCTGTGCAACCTTTTTTTTTTAGGGGCAAAGCTCCTTAGGGGCTAGCCATGTCCGTCCGTCCCGCCGGCGTCCGGTGCTCGTGCTCGTAAGCTCACGTGCTCGTGTAGAGAAAAAAAAAATGATGAAAAAAAAATATGTTTGCGCAGTCGACAGGATTTGAACCTGTGCGGGGAGACCCCAATGGATTTCTAGTCCATCGCCCTAACCACTCGGCCATGACTGCGGGACGAGTAGGGGCTCTGAGATGTGGTAGTAACTCAAGAGCTGGGGATGTCATGGATGAAACGTTGCATGTAGCCGCTCAACGTCTATACAGGAGAGGGCGCTGCGGTCAAATGCGTATATAATAGCGTTAAACTTTGCATGCATTGGCTCAACGTTTATAGACGAGAGGGCACTGCGGTCAAATGCTCAAATCCGTATATAACCATGTTCCATACCACACATTCTCTTTCTGACATGGATGAAAACGAACGAAAGGCTCGGCATGCTGCGGCTCGGCGTCTACGCAGACAAGCATTACCAGAGCTTCGCCCCAATCAACATCATTCACCACGTGGAGATGCGGTCAATTTTTCAATCAATGTATTGGCAGCTTTTTGGAAGCCACAAAAAATGGGTTTCATATTTTTTTCTATTTTTAGTATTGACTGTGTGCCTTCAATGACCCACGACTTTGATTTAATTTGGTGGTCGCGTCGAAACCTCAGAAAACGGCCCGTGACAAGGGAAAAGAGAGTGAGCGCGACTCAAACCGGCCAGTTCTCGATCGGTGGTTTTCGGGCGGAAAGAAACCGAATTTCGAGCCGCAAATTTTGTTCTGGGTAGTTGGGCTCTCATATGTCACTTACAACTAAAAACCTCGGCGAGCATAAATACCCTGTCAGTGTCCCTTTAAAAAAAAAAAAAAGTTTTTTTTTTTAATCTAGAATTTGGCGTTTTGAAAGAGTTAAAACTCTCTCCAGTGGTGAAATCGAAGGCATAATTAAAGGGCAGGGGTCGGGATGTCCGGACCCCTTTCTTGAATTCCACATGTGTAAAAATTTAAGGCGAGGAAAAGGGGGAAGGGGGGGGGAATGAGTCGGTCGGATCCATTCCCAAGCCGCTCACACCGTGTGTTGTTGCACCCAACTGAAAAACCGCGTGGCGCGCTTGCAGCTCTCGATTTAACATGATCCCCTGGGTGGGGGCGTGTTTTCTCAAACATTCAATATGCTGACCCCCACCCCACCCTTCTGGAAACACCTGAGCCACCCCTAGGTGGAATCATAGATCTTGTGCATGACAGTGACAAAGTTGATGACTGACGATTCAGTGATCATCATGAACATCACGTAGCAGTGATAGCGACAACATGAGGAAGGCAAGGTGATTGAAACTGCAACCGATTCCTCAGCGCCGCCTTCACCGCCAGTTTCAAAGGCTCCATGGCAGTTTGCTTCTTTCCCAGTATATGTAAAACAAAACAATATACACTGCAAAAAAATAAAAAAATTGGCAGGACGACGAGCCAATTACAAGGGCTAGAAATTCAAACTTGTCGAGTGGACCAACCAACGAGCGGTCCTTCCTGGACATAGACTAATCATAATTACGACCGTGGGTGCACTGTTTATGGTTCGAGAGGCTCGTGAATGGTCTCATTTCCTTCTGAAAAGTCCCGACAATAGCATGAAGCAGAATTCATCGAGGTGATGCCACATCAGCAAAGTTCAAGGTATAAGGAGCAAGCACCATTGGAGTGTGAGGAATCTGCAACCGATATTCTCATGTTTCTGTATTTAAGTAGTCTTTTATCTGCAGAACTCTTTAGGTGCATTGCATTCGCGTGAAAGTCCTCCACTCACGTGAGCTTCAAAAGTTAAGTTTTTTTTTTTTGGCTCTACGGGTGGTATTTGTTCGATAGAAATGGGGGTGCGGATTACTGCGCAGTCGAGGGCGACGACACGGCAGAAGAAAAAGGGTTAATAGTTATGCGACACTCTTATAGGCCACTCCGATCTGTAATGCCGAAGGAATAGACAATTAAACGAACGGCCGATATTCGAGGATCCCCAGAACCGTGAACATTACCGGGGAACAAACTGGTTGTGGCACAGCAACCGTTGCCTCGTAGGCATGCTCAATGCTGACACTGGCGTCCTTTCCCCGGCAGTTCAAGTTCCCATTTGTGCACTGCTTCCGCACCACCTGCCTGGAGTTTGTGCCCAAGGTGGAGGCGGAGGAAGGAGCGGTCAAGCGCACGGGCACCTGGCAGTGCGACGGCGAACTGCTGGCAGAGTCCTCCCTCCTGGTCAGGTGGGGCTCCCTTTGGCAAAGCATGCAAACCTTCTCTCTCGAGGGACAGCGTCCGCACTTCAACCTCCCAGCATTGACGCAAGGTCGTAGAATGTCTTTTTGTTGCCTCCGCAAGCAGGTCGTGAGAACACACCGTACAGGATGGCGTCGCAGTAAATACAGTCGTAACGTGGCACATCCGTTTTGACCGTTTGCCGCAAAGGACCGGTAGGGTTGGGTGTAAACCCTTAAAGCTTGCACTTTGACCCCTTGGTTCTAAATTGGCATACGAGATTTGGCCAATATTAACATTAATCGTACCCTCCGAGGTAAAGTTACCTGAAGTTGTCTGTACCGCCCAATGTAGCTCCACATACAAACAAAAACTGGTACCACTTCCAACGACTGCTTTAACGGTGTAAAGGTTGTGCCGTACTGAAAAGTGCAGCGAGTGCCAAAATCCCTTCTACTGCGGCGTTCGTAGTATGAAGGCAGACTGCGTGCAAGTGCTTCAAAAACTGCCTCCCAAACTCGACAAAGGTACTGTTAGTGGGATGCCATCACTGTCCGAATTGTGCCTCAAACCAAAGCTGCATCTAGTGTGGGTTAACACCATCTTCGCAACACATTACGAAGATGCTCCGGAAATAGTTCCCTCGTGCCACACGACCCTCTCGGCAGAAGGTTAAACCCAATCAGATTTGTACGAGACTCGCAACGAGGCTTTCCAAATGGGGAGGCACTACAGTCCATTACTTTATCGGCAACGAAGCAGCGTGTCGACAGATTTGGGGAGATGGCATGGAGCGGCTTTGAAGTGGGTGTCTGTTGCGTTCCTCCTTTGCAGGTCTCACTGCCAGCTGCTCAGACTGTTTGCATATGGCATCGAGGAGCGCGAGGAGCACCGGGTGCCCCCTGCCTGCTTCTGCTCCGGCCAGTAGCCCGGGGAGAGGACGACTGCCGGGCGGGCTCGGCCACGGCCAGGTTGCGGCCGTCCGTCTGTGGCGTTGCCGTCTGGGCTGTGAAAACCCAGCGTGGGACCGGGACCAGTCGACGTGCGACGTAAACAGTGCAATAGTAAACCCCACCTCGGTCAATTGGCGGCCTGAGCATCGTGGCAGCCACCTGCCTAGCTCGCTAAAAGGAACAAATAGCGTCCCACTAGGTGGTTTAGTCCCTTTTGACTGCGACAGGTCGACCAATTGGCCCGCGAGGCACTGAATCTGCTGTGCAGTACATTGTTATGTTGGAAGGCAGCGGAGCTGTTGAGCATCCCACCTGTGGCTGGGCTTATTTGTCCGAGCCATTCCACCGTCTGATTGTTGACATGTGGCCCTGACAAGACTGGAGAACGCTCACTAGAGAGGCTCAAAACGTGCGGTTTTTGCTGCAGCTCATTATTTGTTCCGTGTCTGTGACCAAGGTGCATTTCTTCATTGTTACCTCATTGTGTTGTTATTACAAGTAACCGTCTAATGCTGCGAGTGAAAAAAAAAAAAAAAGAAAAAAGGATGGTTTGTAGGAAGGGGACGGGTGTGTTAAAAAGAGGAGCGTGGTTACTGGTGACTCCACACAATCCGACTCCAAGTTGTCCCTGTAGTCTGTGATACCCTTGCAAGGAGCAAAGGGAGAATGTGATAATCCTTTTGGAGCTCGACTTGCGAGAAACTGGGTGTCGAGACATCGGTGGACACGCTCATAAGTCTGAACGCTTAGTATTGGGGTTACGTTTGTTAGTGTTGTTATTTTGCCTTGCATACTATATTGTTACCTCTCATTTTGTATACAAGTATACATATATATATATATATAATAAAAAGTCTGCTGTTACTTCACTTTTTGGGAAAGAGGCTGTGGTGTGTGTGCCACCTTGCTCTGGGAGTGTCGAGGAAGTGGCAAGCAGACTGTCGGATGTACATAAAAGGAATAAAATCTATTCCAACCCAACAAGGACGAGTCAAGTACTGCCACAGTTCGGAGCAGCGTCTCTGTCATATCGGGTGGGTCCTCGAGGTGTTGTGGGGGAAAGCACCCCCCCCACAATGGGCGGGTCCACTCAGCGGCCCCTGGCAGCGCCCGGCCCCTGCGGTTGGCCCCCCTGGCACCTCCTGGGGTGGCGCTCTTGCCCCCTTGGGCGGCGGGGACTTTGGGCGCAGGGCCTCGATGCGCTCGGTGCAGCCGGTCAGGTAATCGTTGGTGCCCTTGTTGAAGTGGGCGTTGTAGGCGTCGCTGCAGAAGTTGCTGTTGGTCAGCTCGGGCCCGATGGTGAGCCAGCCCGGCCGGATGGACACGTCGCGGCCGAACACGTGCAGACGTCTGCGGCCCAGGCAGAAGTGCTCTACGATGTGCATGATCTCCTCGGGCTTCTCGGTGCCGCCAAACTGCGGCTCCTCGGAGATGATGAGGTCGATGTCCACGTTGGCGTGGATGAAGTCCCCGTCGGTGCTGCGGCGCACGGTGCCCTTGATGCCCATCAGGCAGTGCTCCTTGGTGCGCTGGAACACGGCGCGCGGCTCGAGGTTCTTGAGGTGCACGGGGTTCTTGGCGTTGGTCTTGATCCAGCAGATGTCCTCGCAGCGGCGGAAGCCCCACTTGCGCAGGCACTGGCGGCCCAGGTCCAAGCCGTCCGACGAGCCGCACCAGAGGAAGAGGAAAGAGCGCGACGCGGCCACCTCCTCGATCTCCAACCGCATGATCTCCTCCCAGCTCCAGAACTTGGTGTGGGCCAGGCCGCACGTGCGCTGGTACTCCTCCAGCGGCGGCTCGACCAGGATCACGTCGAACTTGCTCTTGACGGTGCGGAAGTCGAATGTCTCCAGGTCGCACTTGAGGTACATGGGCGGCGCCGCCGTCTCCCGGATCAGCTCGTCCTTGAGCCGGATGAGCTCCTTGAGCTTGGGGTATTCCTCGAAGCGGTCGGCCAGGCCCACGTCGCGGATGAAGTTCTGCGGCCGCTGCCCGGTGTCCACGAAGTGCTGGCAGTAGTCGTTGTGCGGGTTGGCGCTCTGTGTGCCCTTCAAAAAGGTGCTCGAGTCCCGGTATGTGTACACCTCTTCGCCGCTCTGGGCACCGTCCGGAGAGCGCAGCGGCGACCGCGCCGCGTCGGGCTCCAGCCGCGGCAGTTTGCACTCCGCCGAAGGGTCGTCGCCGCCCTCGTTGGCGTCTGGGCCCACCTTGGAAGCTTCGTCCTGCGCACACGGCGGTCGCTCGTTTCCCAGGATCTGACTCAGGTTGCTGGCGGTTCCGGCGCCGAGCTGCTGGGCGAGCAGTGCCCGCCTCTTCTGCGAGCGCTCCTTGAGCGACTGCCGAACGGAGAGCTCACCGCTATTCATGCCGAGGCCGAAGCAAAGCTCGAGTGGTCAAAGAACGCTCCTTCCGCCCTTCGAAACGATAGCGACGGCCTTAGAGAAGGGACACGAGGGATTTAACTTGTGTTCATGGTGTTTGAGGCACTGGAGTACGAGGTATTACGTTCCATCACAGAAAACTAAGCGCGAAGCTGGGGGAGAAGCGAACACGGCGAAACCAGCGTGGCGAAGGCCGGCCTGGGGGAACACAACACAGGACGCTCGAAACGCGCTTTTAAGCTTCGTACAAAACACGCTAGGCGGCGGTGGCATCGGAATTAGCGTTGCCGTCTTGTTATGTTAGAAATCCGCCGGAATTAGCCAAAATTCTTTATTAAAATAATTTTTATGCTATTTTGACGGCTTCTGACGCCAATTTTTGAAAACCTGAAAATATTTGGGAAATCATTTGAACGTCCCCTGTCAAAGTATTATTTTTTTGCTATTTTAACGAAGCTTTGGTACTTTGGTGTGGATGGATAAATAATAAAGCTGTACCCATTATATGGTTAGCTTGCGCCACCTAGCGTAAAAACCAAAAGTATGATTGATTTCCTCATCCTTCAGAGCCGAATTTGCTTGCCCCTCTGATCTCAATGACAATTGCTGGATCGCGTTTGACCAGCTCTACTATGGTGTACTAGAATACTGGGCAGCGACCATCGCGAGCGCGGGCGGAGGAGAGGCTCTTTCTGCGATGGCCGGATCGGCGGCCGCGAGAGGGCGCAACGTGTAGTAGGCGTGCTGCCGGAGTGCGGAGCGCAGGCAGCGGTAGCGCTTGACTGGCCTGGCGTTCCGCACTGGTTCAATTCTTTCGTATTGTTTGGCTAACTCTTTACAGTACTCTTTATTTCTGCTGTTGCTCATATCATTTATCGCACTTTCTTTGCCGAATGCTTTGCCCGAGAGCGTGCATCTTCGGGCAGGACGCCCACAGTACACATCGCGACAGTGCCAGCGCGAACCGCGACATTGGCGCTTTTTCCTCGTTTACTTCGATAGAGTATTAGCGAGGACGCAATTTCATCGCCTACATTATATGACCCGAGCTGAGCTTTTCACGCAGCAAAAGAACTTTGCTGAGATCACTTTGGATTTCTTATAGAAAAACCGGCGATAAGCTTGTTCAGCGCTAACAGCGTTTGCGTTCTGAATCGACGGAAAGTCCCCCCTGGAAGCGTTCGGGACGTGTCTCAGAAAGAGACGTCCCCAGACGCGTGCTCCAATTCCCTGGATGACGTAGAATAAGCATGCTGACGGCAGGCATGATACGTAAACAAATGGCTGCTTTTGTGACCCTATCGCTTTAGCTATCACTGTACAGTTAGCGATCAGCATAGGCGTAGACTATGGGGGCAGAGCCGATATGTAGAGAGTTTGGTCAATGGGAGGCGCGGGCAGAGCCAGGGCGTGCGTCAGACTCGAAAAGGGGGCTTGGCATGCTCTCTTGACCAACCAGAAGCCGAAAAGAATCCCCTAGCGGTGGTAGCAAGAAACAGCTCTGATCAAAGGTCTATGTTCGTAAATGGTTTTAAAAAGCGCGTAAGAGTGAAGTGTAGTAACTCTTTATGGTTGAAAATAGGGTGCACGTGTGCACCGCTTAACTCTGTTTTGCTCGGACAGAGTGTGACCGCTCGGACGGCAGATTCCCGGCCCTCGGCGCTTGGCGTACGGATTATGTCGATCGTTCCGCTTGTCGCACTCTTCCACCATCATTTTAGATGAGCGTGCTTGAAACATCACGTGTACCATATTTTCAGTCATCGAGAGTTACTCCAATGCAGTTATCAGGTTTGTTTCTCGCGACCACCGCCAGGGTATTATTTCCGGCTTCTGGTTGGTCACATTCGAATTTCTGAAGACGCCCTGGGACACGCCCAGCCCGCTTTCGGCCAATGGCGCCTCCGCATTTGTCTCCTATACTTCCCAACGAATGGCCAAACTCTCTACATATACGGCTCTGTATGGGGGGGCAACGGGGCTCGTGCCCCCCCTGGTGAATCCAGGGGGGCAGAGCCCCTCCGAGCCGGAGCCTTGATCTTTTTTTTTTTTTTTTTTGCTTGTGGTTGTTGTTAGTTTGTCTTTGATAATTTGTATTTTGTCTTAAATGTATAATACTTCACCCATGTTTGTGCACCACACAATAGAACGCTAGGTTGTTTGTGGGCACTGGAAAATAAACCATTATTATTATTATTATTATTATTATTATTATTATTATTATTATTATTATTATTATTATTATTATTATTATTATTATTATTTCCGGGGCGGCCTTGTTTTACGTGCCATGTAACGAGCTTCTAGTAGTAGGATGGTAAACAAAATAACGCCCGTGTTGCCTTTATTGACAAAATACGTGGAAATGGAATTCCAGCGTGCTTGCGTTAGCTTCAATCT
>JAZHYW010058234.1:0-20095 GCA_037355805.1 Ixodes ricinus
CCCCCATGCAGCAAAACGTCGACGAAGTGTTCGTACCAACAGTGTCCGACAGTGCACATAAATATATCTACGAAGCCGTTTTAGCACCATTTTTAATGCGATGAATTCAAAACAAAAACGCTGTAACTGACCAATCATTTCGTCTGCCTGACTGAGAAATGTTCCAAGCTACCTAGTACGTAGGAATTATGCGGGATGCTTGCTCTTGTAGCCGAGCCCAGGGAGAAAATGCACTCACTTTTTCCCATAGAACTGCTTTACCGGAAGTCAATTGTTGACTGGTTGCCGTCTGCTTTAATTTGCGACAGCACACTAGCGCCGGTTGGACCTCTAGTGTACGTTATAATAACTCGATGATCAGAGACTCGGTGTTCTGACGTCCCCGCCCATTCTTGTTTCCTCCTCTCCCTCCGTTTCTCAGCGCACAGGTTCGAGAACGCTTTGGAGTCTCGTGCACATTGCGCACGCACACGTTGCCAAAGCATGCCGGAAGACATGGAGCGCATGCGGGAGGCTGGGCGTTTGAAAGACACGCGCCGACGTTCTCGTTTTGTCAGCGATCCTACACGTCTTCCTGCCTTCAGCAAATCCAGGGTGGGCCCAACCCCTCTCAACTCGGCACAAACTGCAAACGACCGAAACACTGCCGTCAAACTTTGTA
The DNA here is from genome assembly GCA_037355805.1 of Ixodes ricinus. Taxonomy (NCBI): domain Eukaryota; kingdom Metazoa; phylum Arthropoda; class Arachnida; order Ixodida; family Ixodidae; genus Ixodes; species Ixodes ricinus. Next base: position 662 of record JAZHYW010058234.1, read on the forward strand.
CTGCATCTGTTGTCATTTCCCAGATGCCCTGTAACCATATACTAGCTGCCGTGTTCCTGAAGCTAAGAAAGCGAACAAGAAACACTGCAACTTCTACGACGACATCCAATCTATAAATTCTGGTGAAGACAGCCAGGAGCCACAGTTACAGCCCCAAGGAACAAGTGTCTGGTGCAACAAAATATTGTGGTAATATAACGAACAAAAAGTTAGGGCGCAAACAAGCTGGTAATGGTTTAACATTTTGGACAAAACCCCAAGACTGGGGAGAAAAAGGACAACACAACACAAAATTTGATTTGTGTTGTGTTGTCCTTTTTCTCTCCCAGTCTCGGGGTTTTGTCCAAAATGGTAATATAAGTGAAAGATAGTGATGGCTGAAAAGAAGCAACTGTCGTTAAACTATGTGCAATTACAAACACACCTGTGCTGAGGAGTATCAGCCCAATAAAATCAGTTCATAGTTCTCCTAGACTCCAAGTCTCTTTTTCAGACCATTTGAGAATGCAGCACAATGTCTTCACATGCATTAAACAACCTTACTGAAAACATGATGTCACCTCACGTAGGCGCCGACTACGAGGGGCATGGGGTCCTCCCCCCCCCCCTCCCCGAAATTTCCCGGGTACCCCCCCCTCTCCCCGAGCTCTTCGGAAAAGCAATTGGTACCATTGCCTCCGGAACCTCTGGGTGACCTCATTAATCTCATCTGTGCTCCCTGGTGCCTGCAGATATCGATAGTTGGCGCCCAGTGGATAAATAAAAATTTATCCACTCACCAGCTCTGGTCATTAAGTAACCAGAGCTGGTGAGTGGATAAATTTTTTAACCATTCGCACAGTCCTGTTCGAAGACCCTACGTACTATCAGCAAACACGATAAAGTCTAGTGCTGGAAGTTCTTTCGAAAGCCATTGAAAGTAGTTGCGAATGACGACAGTGGCACGTCAAGCGTACCTGCAGCCTACGGAAGTAGACAACATAATACGTGTTGTAAGCCCCATTTTGTTTTCCCAAACGTCGAAACAATTCATTACGGTCAGTGCGCTTGAACCACGGAATTCACTGAAAATAACTGCAATGACAGCTAAATTATAGGGTCACAAAAGCAGACATTTGTTTAGAAATCATACCGTCAGCATCCTTATCCTGCGTTATCCAGGGGATTACACAGGTTTGGCACGCCTCTTTCGAGCGGAAAAAAGAATTCAATCGCTTTAAACAACAGTTCAGAAGGTTTCTCTCGATGTTCTCGGCACAACGCAATAATCTTGTCACAATATCTTGGCTGAATGCAAATATCGCCGGTTGTCAGAGGCTGTCCAGCGGCTCATGCCAGTAGCTTAACGAAAGTCGAAGTAATGAGAAAAATGAACCCGCAAACAATTCGCAAACATTACAGAAGAGGCATTTTGGGGGGTCGATTCTAGACAAAAATAAAAAGAAATAGCATTGCACATGATAGAAAATATGCAAGAAAAGACTCCCTCGGCACCAGCAATCGTTAGGGCGGTCTTGTAAAACAAAATAAACAGAACGAGGAGCTCTGGCACCTTACATTTCAAGTTCGTGGTCAAAGCAGAAGCAAGACAAAGGCATTAATAATAAAAACGAGCTCCACTAACTTGGCTTGCCCATTACAATGTAGTTATTTGTTTGTTTTTTTCGGCCGAGGCTCTGCTCCTGGTGGTGTTTGAACTTGACGACACCCACCTGCAATTTGTTTCTGTGTTTCGAAGGCTGCCTATTTTATTGGCTCCAAGAAGTTCTTTCTTGATTGATGAAAAGCGTGGTCTCTGGACTTTTCGGGATTCGTGAATGCCGTATAAATGCATATAAGGTAGCGTTCCCGCTTCCTTTCCGTCTGAAGACTACTGACTGACTTCCTCGGCGAATCCGTGTAGCGGGCCATCGGAAGACCGCTCTACGCCGTCAGAAAGTGCTCGCCATGCAACTGGGCCACCACCAGACCACCGGCTGGTATGGCAACGTTGTCTCTTATGTTACCAACCTTACTTTTTTTCTGTCAAATTAGTGTGTGTGTATATATATATATATATATATATATATATATATATATATATATATATATATGTGTGTGTGTGTGGGGGGGGGAAATTAAGGCGGGCTCGTCGGGTGTCAGGCCCTGCCCCCTCCCCCAGGAAATGAATAACTTTCCGCCTATGTCACCTCACACATAAACCTCGTGGAGGGCAGGAATTGAGCAGTTGTCAGAACCGACACTCGAAGCGCCATTTTCTTAACTGCTACAGCGAGATCCCAGCATCAAGCAGGATGGCGAAGTGGGAACTTTCTAAAGAGCTACTCTGCCTGTGGCACATTTGATTCAGCTAAGGTATGCAATGGCAGACGAAAAAGTTAACAACATTGAGGGAACTTGACTATAGAGCTTTATTTCTGAGAAACAGTGAAACAAAAGACTGATTACAAAAGGCTGAGTTAGTATTCATTGAGCCTTGGCTTCACCGACACTCCTCATTCTAATAAAAAAAATATATAACAATGTCAGCCATCAGTGAAGCGGAGAAACAAACTACTAGCCTGTGTTACACAAAAACAAGCAAAAGGAATTTTTCAGCATATAAGAACACCTATGGTCTGAAAATTCTGATGCAGACAGCCAGGCAACATGAAAACAACTGCCAGGAACATACACACGAAACAAGAGAATACCGAGAACACCTAACACAACAGAAAGTGACATCTCAAAGCAGGTGTCATATAAATACATGATTGCAAAGATGCCAGTACAAAGAAGGAAGGCGAAAACACATAGAGTCTAAGCGTGCTAGTCAGTTCCAAATTTTCCAAACCTTTCATCCAATGCAGCCCCGACACTGTATTCAAAATGGGTACAGTGCCAATTTATAGCAAAACCTGCTGGGCTGTGCGAGGAATATTCAAATAGCCCTGTCCCAGCCGGTAGCAGGAAGTGCTGTGGGGAGCACACACACACTCAGCGATCAGTCACCCACTGAGGAAACTGCGAGAATGAGGCCTTAGCACGGTACAGGACGTAAAAGAAAAATGTAGGAAAAAGTTAACTCATACTACTTAAGGGGGGACATGGCCTCAGAATTCAAAATGTCCAGAAAAAAGTTTTCAAAATGATATGTTAATGCTTATTAACTTCCAAAGAATGGTGTCAGAAACTTTCAATCATAAACATGCAGGATTTATCTCAGAATAAATTATTTTCGACATGTCGGCAGTTCTCCGAGTCAGCAGGGAGCAAGTTTTTTTTGTTTTTTATTTAGCGCTGCTTCATACTCGTTTAACCTAGCCAGAACATCTCACCCTCATTGGAAGTGCCATTTTACTCTAGATTTAGCTCGTAGAAGTTTTCGAAGTTTACAATTATCAATGGCCAGGAGGACCCAATACATCCAAAACAGAAAAAATTCTGAAAATTTGGTATGAGCAATTTTGTTGCTTGAGACCTGAAACAGGGTTTATGACTGGTCCTTCCCGGTGACGTGATATTGTGTCGTCTTCAGTAACGCCCCTTACATTATCTTCCTCTTAGATCCTATTCCTGCTTTGCTGCTCTTTCTGAGTGTGATTTGCCTCTTAATTCTTGCCGGTTTATCTGTCAGGGAATGCCTGCTACAAAAGTTAGCATGCCCACAAACAACACAAACTGGTAGCTATTGCCAGGGGAACAGGGAAGTCTCAAAGAGGAAGGTTCTAACAATGCGCCAGGTGAATTTCGCCTACCTCGGACTCGCAGAAAAGAACGAAACCTAAAGTTGAATCTTCAAATGCATTTTTCTCAGTTTCACTTTTGGCAGGAAATGTGGTACGAGGAAATGTATCATTGGACGTTTTGAAAGTGTAAAGATTTCATTTAGTGTTGTCCTTGACTGAAATTTCCCGAGGAACAAGGTAAGGTAGTCATAATCTGAAATAGCTAAATTTCTTCATGACAAAAACGGAATATTTTAAAACCCAGGAATTTGTTAAAATCATTTGCTCTTTTTGGGTGCTATTGTTTTCTCTAGAATTGCATTTCCTACAATTAAGTTTTACCTTAACTTGCACTATGGGTATTCTACTTCACATTAAACCAAACATTTTGTGGATTGCAATTATTATTTTTCTTAAATACATTTCCTTATAAAGTAACTTTTTTGTGGAGCTTGTTAAGCATAGTATGTTGAAGAGTTGGCCGATAAGACTGAAACTTTTGATGTCATCAATCCTAATGGGGTTCAATTCACCCTGTAAGTTTGTATCAATTTGAGACATTGGTTCAAAAATTTGACCCTCCCAGGCCATGTCCCCCCTTAACAGGGGACACTACCCAGGAGAAACAATTTCCATAAAAAAAGTTGATTTTGAAAAAATGCCGTATTTACATCCACCAAAACCTAGGGAGTATTCCCAGAATGTTTTATTTGTGTGCACTGCATAGGTATTTTGTAATAAGTTATTTCCGGTCCATCGATGCTAAAGGAAAGCTACAGATTCAAGAACTTTTGAGCTGCGTTTTTCTTCGTTCCATTTTTTGGCATAAATTTCACATTAGGAAAACTATCGTTAGGTAATTAGACAAAAAGAAAGGCTTATTCATTGTTTTTCATAACTGGAATTTAATTTGCACTGCAACTGTGGCATTGTTTTTTTGTTTTTGCTCTATGAATCTCTTTTATAAAAAATGTTAAGGTTTTTGTCAATGATATAAAAGGCAATAAATTTATCTGATTTTGAAGCGTGATGTAAGCATAAAATAAATTACTTTTTGGAAGTTTTGTTTTCACAGTTGCACTCTCCAGGCATTCTGCTGTGTATATAGCAAAGGAAAATGTTTGGTATTACATTAGTTTCATACGATAGTTTTCCTAAACAATGTCAGCATGTTTCTAATAAAAACAACTATAATTTCTTTCACATTACATGTACACAGATGAAACTTTGCATTGCATTTTGTCTCACCACTACCAGTATATACTATAATTTTCATTCATACTAAGCAAAATGTTCAAAAGTTGACCCTTTTGGGTAGTGTCCTTCAGCTAAGGCCCGTTCACACACTTGCGTTTGACTACGACCGAGACAAGATCAGCTTTAAGCGCCTTGTGCCTGCTCACAACTGGCTGCGCAACAATGCAGAAAGTCGGAAGCTCTCACTAGAGCCTTAAAAACCTGTTTGTAGCCTCCCCGGTCGTAAGCAGTCCCAAGGGTGTGAACAAGCCGTTACATCAGTATCGAATTCCGCAGCAGCTGAAAGAAGCAATGTAAAAATGTAAATTGCCAACCCGTCTTTTTATAAGCAAGATTAGATTCTGATTGCATATTAACCTTTGTTACATTTGTATCTTCCTCATAGATATAGACATTTTTACAAACATATTAGACCTTGCCTCAAAGAGAACACCTCGAGCGAGTTCAAAGGGGCTTGGAACAAGGGCTAGAGCATGACCCAATGTATATTCAGGTGCAGAACACAGAGTAGTTGCTCTGAAAAGCATTAAACAATGTTTCCTAATCATTGACCCAGCTTCTAGAGATCACAGCTGGAGAAGAATCATTTACTACGCACCAATACATTTGTGTGATGACAAACGGTGGCATTCTGGACAAGAGGCTCCAGAGCAAGGCCAAATAGTCTGGCTCTGTGCACATTCTAGGTGGCCAATCAAGCTGGAATTCCGATTCGAGTTTCTGAGATATTGCTGGCATTTGAATAGCCCACTTGGTTCAGGCAGTATGCAAACGCTCTTACGGTTTGTTAAACTCGTGTGTTAGCATGTGCCCGATGAGGCAAGACCGTTAAAACAATGACCTGGGACGCTGCTGGAATTTGTCAGGCTTATCGCGCATAGAGGCTTCAGTGTGGCACACTTTAATATTAATCCGAGCAACCCTTTGGGACCTATGCTGCACTTGGTTATATGTATACTTCCATTGGGCACAGATTCAAGAGGCGTCATACTCCACTCGAGGAGGAGGAGGAAAGAAGGAGGGAGAGGGAAATAAGAAAGGAGGAAATAAGGAAGGAGAAGAGAGGGATTAGAAAAAGCGAGAGAGGGGAGTGATTGAAAAGGGAACTGGGGGATGGCCCCTGAAAAATTGACGAAAAAAAAGAGAGGACTTGCAGTCATGGAGGTTTCCCGGCGATTTGTTGTGGGCACTTTGTTGTGGGTACTTTGCTGTGGCGTTCTAGCAGATTTAGAAACTCTGTTTCTGGATGTTCAACTAAACGCTGGTCGCTTACTGTTACAGATAATAAATGGGGTTAATAATTTTAATACCCTCGACTAGCTCTACCTGCCCCGAAAGGCAAGGGGCTGCACCGGGAGGAGCGCGGACGCCAGCTGGCAAAATAAGGACTCCTGCAATGCTGCAGGCACGCCTGAACTTGGCTGTGGTGGAAGTCGATGGACATCCCCATCTGCTACAATGATCCCTTCCTCAGAGTCCTTGATATCATCGCTAAGCACTACGCGATGCCTTAGAGCACTCGGGGGATGTGATTTAAGATTTAACTAACAAAAACATTTTGTGTTGATTTCTAAAGTCATCAAACTGAGAATTTATTTTTACTCAGGAGCACAGGAGCAATAAGCATGCACTCTTCACATTGGGCTTATTTGTCAGGTTTTCAGGAACATACTAGGTTAATTGTTTCGATTTTGGATAGCTGCTTATTTAGCATTTTGAATTTGGGTTGTTTTGTTATTTTATTTCACAACGTGAATTATAGTTTCTTGGGGGATTGGGTCAATCCTGGGTAAAAATTTGTTTCCCGAACTTATTTGAAAGGGACTGTTCCTATTCCGCTTCCAAATCGTAATCGGTGCGCCGAGTCGAGGGTATTAAAAATATTAACCCCATTATCTGTAACCATAAGCGACTAGCGTTTAGTCAAACATCCAGAAACAGTTTCTAAATCTGCTAGAACGCTCTAAGCACGGGAAAAGAAGATGTCGCATTCCAATTTGTCTGCTTCCCCACAACAAACAGCCGAGGGACCTCCCGACTGCAGGTTTCTTCTTTTTTTCTCAACAAATTTTGGGGGCATTTTCCATTTCCTCCCTCTCTTTCTCTAATCCTCCTCTCCATCCTTCTTTCCTCCTCTCTCATTCCCTTCTACTTTCTTCATTCCTCCTCCTCGTCAAGCAGAGTATGACGCGTCTTGGATCTGTACCCTTCGATTGAAATGGCATCAAGTTCTGCATGAGTTTTACACATGGAGCAGGCTCAACTTTTGGGTCAACTGCAAGGCATTCCGCATGTGTGCATCTGGTTCTGGCACATAAACTTCTATACTGAGCAAAGCTTTTGGGGCATTGTTTGCAATTGTATGGTTTTTAAACACTGTTTGTTTGATAATGGCGGGAAAAGACTGGTATTATGAGAAAAGGCTTGCATATAAATGACTTTGGAGATCTGTGTCGTGTTTGTCCTCCTTGTTGCCACTCTCCAGGGTTAAAATGTCACTATTCAATCAGCTTGCCTGCACCCTTGCTTTAGCTTTTCACCTGCGTGCATTCCATTATGGCTTCTCAGGAATTTCGAGCAAAGGCTTCGGGGCACTGCTTGCACTTAAATGGCTTTTCCCCACTGTGTTTGATTATGCTTTCTCAGATAGGAACCTTAAACAAAGGTTCGGAGGCACTGCTTGCACTTAAATGGCTTTTCACCAGTGTGCAAACGTTTGTCTTGATAGATGGGAATTTCAAGCAGACTTGGGGACACTGCTTGCACTCAAATCGCTTTATACCAGTGTGCCAATGATACCTTTGTAGATCGGAGTTCTGAGCAAAGGCTTGGGGGCACTCCTTGCACTTAAATGGCTTTTCACCAGTTTGCATTCGATAACGGCTTTGCAGATGGGAATTTAAAGCAAAGGCTTTCGGGGCAATCATGCTTATAAATGGCTTTTCACCAGTGTGTTCCATTATGACTTTTTACCAATGTGCATTCGATTATGGCTTCGTAGAAGTGAATTTCGAGCAAAGGCTTGGGGGCACAGCGTACACTTAAATGGCTTCTCACCAGTGTGCAAATGATTATGGCTTCGTAGATAGGAAATTCGAGCAAAGGCTCGGGGGCACTCCTTGCACTTAAATGGCTTTTCACCAGTGTGCAAATGATTATGGCTTCGTAGATCGGAATTTCGAGCAAAGGCTTGGGGGCACTGCTTGCACTTAAATGGCTTCTCGCCAGTGTGAGTTCGATTATGATATATCAGATTGGAATTTTGAGCAAAGGCTTGGGGGCACAGTTTGCACTGAAATGGCTTTTCACCAGTGTGCATTCGAATATGCTCTCTCAAATAGGAATTTTGAGCAAAGGCTTGGGGGCACTGCTTGCACTTAAATGGCTTTTCCCCAGTGTGCGTTCGATGATGGCTTCGCAGATGGGAATTTCGAGCAAAGGCTTGGGGGCACAGCGTACACTTAAATGGCTTTTCACCAGTGTGCAACTGATTATGGCTTCGTAGATCGGAATTTCGAGCAAAGGCTAGGGGGCACTGCGTGCACTTAAATGGCTTTTTACCTGTGTGCAAATGATTATGGTTTCGTAGATCGGAATTTCGAGCAAAGGCTCGGGGGCACTCTTTGCACTTAAATGGCTTTTCATCAGTGTGTGTTCGATTATGGCTTTGTAGATGCGAATTTTGAGCAAAGGCTTGGGGGCACTGCTTGCACTTAAATGGCTTTTCACCAGTGTGCATTCGATTGTGCTTTTCAAATAGAAATTTTGAGCAAAGGCTTTGGGGCACTGCTTGCACTTAAATGGCTTTACATCAATGTGTGTTCGCTTATGCTTTCTCAGATAGCAATTTTGAGCAAAGGCTCGAGGGCACTGCTTGCACTTAAATGGCCTTTCACCAGTGTGCCTTCGATTATGGCTTTGTAGATGGGAATTTCGAGCAAAGGCTTGGGGACACTGCTTGCACTTAAATGGCTTCTCACCAGTGTGTGTTCGATTATGACAGGTCAGAAGGGAATTATAAGCAAACTCTTGGGGGCAAACCTTACACTTAAATGGCTTTTCACTGTTGTGCTTTTGAGTGTTGCCGGGCACTTCGGCCTTAGAGTCAGACTTGAGTGGATGCTGGCACTTGGATTCTTCATCCCCATGCGCAGCCAGGTGGCTCACAATTCCATGCTGATCTTTGGTGACATAGGTGCAGGAACAGCATCTGAACCAGATGACCTCGGTGACTTTCAGTGGGCAGCTGGTCTCCCCAACAATGTGGCTCCATCACCTAAAAGAAAATACCATACTGTAAATGATTATTTTTTGCGGGCTCAATATTTCGCAATTTAGGTCAAAGCTAAAGTTTTGGAATAATTCATGGGTTCTAATTTTCGTGACACAGTGGGATCGTAAAATAGATTCTAATGTGTTAACATTTTTACTTTTTCGGAATTGTTCACAAGACCTATTCTTTGCAAACTGTAGGCGATTCGTGAAATTCGCGAAAATTAGGTCCTCGGAAAAATTAAGATGTTTACAGTATCTATTCACACAGAAGGAAAGCCCAACTAAGATAGCCACTTAGTTTGGAAAAGAGTATACATTAATTCAGTTTGCTGCGGCTGTACAGTTCAATATTTTGGTGCACTTTGAAATTCGATTCACAGAGCCACTCAAATGCAACTGGCACCATTAAGGGAAATCTCCTAATCTTGAAAACTCAAAATAAAAAAATTCACTTTTTTATTATTGTTATTTATAAATTATACTTTACATATCTTCTCACTTTGAAAAGTTTTTTCTAAAATTGTTCTTTTTTCAATAGAAAATGTTTTAACCACAGTGCCTTTCAATTAAAAATCTGGATCTGAATACTTTTGGGGGTTGGATACTAATTATTCAGAAAGTATAACAAAAACAATATCGCTGGAGATTGTAAGCTAAGTCGTTTTCTAATCGGCAATGACTGATTAGGGCACATCAGATGGAGTCTTCCATGAAGTTATCAGTAAAGTATTTCAACATGTGGTGCAGTATGTCCCGCTATATGGATGCCCCGCTATATAGACAATTCTCGGGGGACCAATCCCTTCCTCTGCAACTCTGCATCGTGAATATTAAAAGCCGGAGTGCAGGCTAAGGACAGCTAGTTCTGGGAACAAACTGGGTAAATACATGTAAGTCTGTCTCATTATACGGACACAAGAGGGTCCACTAATAAAAAAAGAGCTTAGTTAAGACCTTGGGTTACAGAGTTCACGAAGTTTCACTATTTTTGGCTGATTCGGCAGTCCGAAGAATAAACACATACAAAGCTAAATTTAAAGATATAGATAAAATGTGCACTATGTTTAGAGAGGGGATAAAGAATTGAACATGTGATTCTGACGTGTAAGGAGTTTAGTGCTGCCCTTCCCAAAGGGGTGACAGATGTACCGGGGCCTAAATTCGCTGGAGAAGTTGGCAGTTCCGATTACAGTAAAGTAGATGCAACGGAGAGGTTAGAGTGCTGGTGGAAATTCTCTAGGAAAAAGTGATTGAAGAACAGCTAACGTAAAGTACCCAGAGAGCGCTCATCACACTTACCCTGAAAACGAGAATAATCTTGAAATGGGCGCTTGTTCGGTCAAATCGGGGGCTCAGTGTATAATTCACAGTATTCCCAAGTTCGGAACATGTTAATAGTGGGCACTTGAACAAAAAAGCCACTTCACCGGTATTTTACAGTAAGTAGCACAGCTAAGGGCTGCAGAAAAATTGGTACTCGCTCCCTAGTGGCTCTGGCCCCAGGTCCCTGTATCTGTCACCTCAGATATTGACCGGTAAGTCACGATCCTCCGTACCCGTCATTGCCACACAAAGAGCACACCTTTTTTAATTGTCAAAACAGTTATTTCCTTAATCCAAATTTTTCTGCATAGCAGGCTTCTTTTCCAATTTCAACTACCACATACCTCTATCAGCTTCCTTCACTGCCCTCTTAACTGACTTTGTCCTCTTCATTCTTTTCTCGCATTAGCCCAGTACCTGGTAGAGAGCTCGCTTCCTCTCTTTTAACTACACATCCCTCATGTATTGGCGAAGAGATGTTTTGGTGGTGCCACCTCGCGTTTGCCCTCCTGTGAGGCAGCTGGTAGGATGCGAGCAGACGACACGCTATGTCAGAGGACAGAGTGACCATGTTAGCTTGCATCTATGCCGATTAAAAATGGCTTATTTATAAAAGAAATGTGTATGACACTTTCGTGACCTTTCTAAGGGATAACAATGCCTCGAAGTCGCTTGTCATTTTAAAAAACTTCAAAATGTTCAAAAACAAGCCCGGAGCTTCACATTACAGCTTGCGCAGCATGCGTCAGGGCTATTCACAGCCTTTCCAATTCTTGTTTTTTCCGGATCTGTGAAGGCTGCTGTAGAAAAAGGCTTTGCATTCACAAGAGTAAATTACATGCTGTCTTAGCTGTGCATGTGAGCACAGTTGCGTTGCAAAGTGCCGCACACTTGTATTAGCTACATTGAGGTTGCCAATACCGATGCTTCTATCGAAGCGTAGCTTGACAGTTGATGGCAAGCAAATGCTTGTCAGCAAGAGACACTTTGCTCCGCCCGCATCGAATATGTGGCAAAGAAGTTTGTCACATCGCGACTTCTGCTCGAAAGATAAGCAAAAGTTTTCATAAATTCTTCAATTCTCTGAAATGGCACAGCAAATTCAGAGGATTGATTAGTCTGTTCTATTCAATTTTCACTAAGAATTGTTTACAAATTTAAAATCGGTCGCTGAGAAGTGCATCATGCATTATGCGTATTTGGGTCCGCAAAATTAAACATACAAGGGTAGTAATTTATAGCAGGTGTATACCTCATTTTTTGGTATGCTGAAGTGTCCTTAACTTACTAGATGTAAGACTTCGATCGCGAGGGTGTCTCACATTTCGCGTCAACCGGGTGAATAAGCAGGGATTTAATAGAAACGACTCCGGAAGTCAGCCACCACTTCTTTCTGCCAGTTATTTTGATGAAATGTGTGTTTACTGGTTAACAAAATTCTAAAAGGAATCAACTTGGAACTAATAAGAGACCAGCACTCGCAGAAACACATTGGAACCGACAGGATACATGGAGTCACTTTCATTGGAGTGTTTACCACATACGCGAGAGGCTCTCGAATTTCATTTTTCTATTTTACAATCTTATGAAACATTCCTTCCTCAGTTTTATTTTTTCCGAATAATAATTAAAAAATATAGCCTATTCGCTGTGGTAGACGTAGTGAGGTAAAGCACCGGATATTCTATTTTCATCATCCAGCTTCTTGTACTGAGTTAGAGAACAGCACACCACCAATGAGCGCTTCGACACCTTGGTGCCAAGTGTTTGATAGCACGACTATGCGTGCCACGGTTTCAAGCTTTGGTAAAATGTCCTACTACAGATATAACTACGGTATACCAAATAAACACAACGCATGAAACAGGCTTTCCCGCGCATTACCCAAACAGTGCATGAAGTGAGCCAACGATTCGAAGGATCCAACATTTACGCGGTCTGCCCCAGTCTGTCCTATCCGTGACGTCACAAACGATGATGATAGCTAGAGAAGCGCACCCTGCAGTTCACGCACGCCGCCAACAGGAGCCCAACATTTAGCTTGCCCAAAGTTAATTCGTCAGTGCCATGAACCTCTCCTCAAATTTGATTTCGCTGCTTGCCTCCCTCTCCTCAAAGAAAAATTCAATCACCCTGCACATTTTTATCTGGGCTCTTTGCTCCCCTACCCTGGTGGAGGATCTCCGAATCGGCGCAGACCCCTAGGAGTCTGTGGACCGCTGTACAGAAGCACTGCTCTAGAGTATGACTGCCTGTAGTCTAAACACTGTCACTGTCCTGTTTATAAAAGAGGTACCACCAAACAAAAAAAACTCACCATGACTTGAGGACTGAATTGGTTCCATTCAAATCGCTGGCGAAGGCTGGGTTCGTCACGAGTCTCGTAAGATCAAGAGGGACGCCTAGGACCACTTGAGATGCTAGGAACCTAATGCAATGAGTAATGACAGTAATTAAGAACAAAGTGAGCACACCCTCCAAGCACATGAAAACGACAGAAGCAAGCGACCAAGGTGATGAGGGACATTTTCTAGAAATCCAAAAACCGAGCAACACGACGAGTGACAGTGAGAAATCCCCGTCGCTCACCACTGACTCGTCGCTGTCACCAGTCTCGTCGCTCGCTAAATCCCTTTCATGCGGTTCAGCCTTTAGAGTTCAAAGGTATCTCAAACCAACCTGTTCCTTTTTGCATTAGCAGTACGGTAAAAGTACTAACAGTTAAAGGAGTGAGGCCTTGCACGATACAAAATTTGATATAACTATATGGCTGGAACCAATTAGCTGTCCTTATATTAATGCTAAATTTGTTTCGTAAATTCGTTGAACCGCGGAACCCTTGGATACACCTTTTAGGAAAGCTGCTATGTTCCTCTTTCCACAAAAAGTTTAGAGTGTTGCACCAGGGAAAACTATTTTTTAGTATTTAATATAATTGAGTTAAACTTCCACAGTTTATAATGCTTGATCTCCTTTATATAAGTCTTGTGTTAGTTTCGATATAGCTGTGTTCCTTATGTTTTGGATGCTCTGAACATGCCGAAAAAAACATGTTCTTGCAGACATGTGGGTAATGGCAACAGACTTAAAAGAGCCTAGTAAAGTAAACAAATTTGCTCCTTTTAAACCACTGAGTACAATGAACAACAAATACTGTGTGCTAGACCTATCCTATTTTAAAATACATGAAAACCGGGAAAACACCATTTTCGAAGGGCTCACAAAGTTTCCTTAATCTTTTTATAAATATAAAAAAGATATATTCCAATCAAACCTAGATAGTTGCAATTAATTTAATCTAAAGCATCTGCATGTCAAATTTGGTTGTATAGGACAATACTAAAACCAAAAATCCTTGCACATTTTCGTGAAAATGCGCCAAAATTACATAGAGAAAAATGCGTCTGAATGATACCGTAGATGTGTAGCTACGCCCTTCCACGATCAGGAAAATAATTTTGTTAATTTTCTTTGAGAAATTGAAGCTACAGAAGACTGCGATGGAGCGCGAGGCAATTTAGATAGCAACGACAACCATTGGAAGAACTGCACACTCAAAAATGGCTCAAATTTAAGCAGTTCTGGGTTGTCAGTTTTTCAAAATGTTTACTTCACTAATTTCACAATTATAACCGGTCCTTATTAGTTTTATAAAAAAATATGAAGATTCAAAGATAATTAAATGCCATAAAACCCCCAAAAATATTTTTTTTGCAAAAGATTGCTATTTTTTTTACTTGCATCTTCTTTTCACATAATGAGCAATCACACATTGTTTGCAATAGAGCGATATATACTTTGGACGATGCTGCACCCGTATCAATGCGCCAGGTGTGATGCAAGCAAGAGAGAAGATGTTAGTGCATTCGTAAGTATCGAATGTATGGTCCAAGCTTCGTTGACGAGTGTTCAACATTTACGAACCTAAAATGCGAACCACGCAAAACCTGATCATTGCAGCTAGTAATCGTACTAAGAAACAGCGTGTCTCCCAAAAGAGTTTATGTTCTTTTTCACCGCAGAAATAAATGATACACTGCCGAGTGCTCAGTCTCTGCCCTAGTGCTAGCGGTCCGAACCAGATGCCAAAGTTTCCGAACTAACTCTTATCTTTTTAAAAGGTTATAAGCGATTTTCTGATTATATAGATAAGAAAATGGGACTACCCGTTCTCGGTTACTGGCACCATTCAGCTCTATGTATGCAGCCACTTTCCCATTGAAAATTACAAATCACTTGACACTTTTAATTAGATAGGGGTTAGTTATGAAACTTTGGCATCTGGTTGGACCGCTAGCTAGCACTACATTCAAGACGAGATTGAGCGCTCGCCGATGCATAGCTTAATTTTGCAGTGAAAAAAACCCGTGACCTCATCGCACCATGCCGATGGTCACTCCACACTTGTTCTTGGCGAGAACAACGAATTTGGTGGTGCGAAATGAATATTGCAGAAAGTTGTACACTTAGCAGCAAGGCCATCAGCTGATGTGACAGCAATGCCTGCCACATATACATTTGCACAAAATAGAATAAGAAAATGTTAGGTGTGTAGTATGCAGATTCTGAGCATTGTGTTGACACGTTGTCACTGCTGGTTTTCAGAAACCTAGGCACAGGGAAACAACCATGAGTTCCTGACAACAGAGCCAAAGTTTGCAGCCTTCATTTCAGGCTACAGGCAAGGCATCAAGTTGCAAAAGTTAAAATTGCTAAAGATGCTGAAAGTGGGTGGCAAATGTCTGCGGCCAGTGTCCTGTGAGCCATTTAGAGTACCTTAATTTTTGCCAATAAAATTTAATAATTATTTTAGTCACTGAACGGGTGAGAAGGGCAAGGCACGTCTCTTTCGTATGCCTGGCCCCAGGTAGCACTGGTTGCCTTCCACTGTGCTTCACCTGTGCAAGGACGCTCGAGGCTCACAAGGCACGAAAGCGTGATCGAATGCAGGAGGCTAGCGCTGGATATCTTTGTTGGGTGGATGGACGGATGCTAATGGCTGTACGTTTTATAAAGGGTGGTGTGGTAGCTTGCTCCACTTAGCCTAGTAACAAAAAAGGACCAAAAGTATGGCTCGTCCCCTCTCGCCCTTCTAAGCCACTTTTCCTTCCCCTCTGCCTTTTCCTGGCTAACAGATCAGTCAAAGAAACTACAAAATTATTCTATTCTAAACATCACTCTGCACCTCAACCCCCTCCCCCTCCCAAGCGAGAGTCGTCAATTTTCCTCTGGATACTCCAACACCGAACTGCCAAACCCGCTGTGAAACAGGGTTGAGGCATTTGGCCGGAGCCATGCGGGAGGGAGTCCCAAGTTTGCTCTGTCCCGCTGTCACCAGCTGTGCTAATTAGTTTTACCGCTCAATTTTCCCTAGATGACTTCAACCAACCTTCTAACCTCCTCTTTGCGAGTGTAATCCTTCTCTTCTCCATTCTTCTATCCTCGCCAGAAAAATCCAGTGCATCCGCAAGGCCCAAAGAAAGATTCTCATCACCTGATGGAAGAAACTTGAGCAAAGTGGTGTCATTGTTTTCAGGAAAATAGGCTGTATTTACTGCAGGCTGACATGGAGGGGGGTTAATTGTTATGCCCCAGGACATGTTTTGGACTGCCTTGCGCCGCTATTTTTAAGAGCTCCATAAATTGACGTCTCTCAACCCGAGGAAGCCACTTTGAGGTTGTGCACTGGCCTCGAATTGCGCAACCTGG
Organism: Ixodes ricinus; assembly: GCA_037355805.1. Taxonomy (NCBI): domain Eukaryota; kingdom Metazoa; phylum Arthropoda; class Arachnida; order Ixodida; family Ixodidae; genus Ixodes; species Ixodes ricinus. The sequence continues at coordinate 16,933 of JAZHYW010058234.1, forward strand.
AAAGGGACATAAAGAAAAGCAATGTTGGGCACCTGGAAGCCTTTTTCACAGCTAAAACTCATACGGAGGGTCCACCTTTTAGGACCATTGTCACCGAAAGGGGCATGACAATGGCTGCTGAGCCAATACCGTCTGAAGCAATCAACTACCCTGAAATTTTGTGACCCAATTTTGGTGCTAAACTCAAAGGCGGTAATTCAGTACTTGAACTCTGGTACCCACGCGAATGCGGCTACATTCTCTATAAACAAAGTTGATTTGTTTTACTCTGTTTCCCACGAGGACCTCTTTGCGTTGGTGCGTGAGTGTATCGAAGAAAACGGTGTGGCCAAGTTTCAGAATACTAGAGGCGTCAATGTTGATGGTTTCTTGGAACTGCTCTGGTTCTACTTTCAGTCAACTTTCATTCTGTTTGAAGGCACGTATAATTTACAGAGAAAAAGAATTCGTATTGGTGCACGCATAGCTCAAGTGCTTTGCAACATTTTTAAGCGAAGATTGATCAAACCATCAGGGAGAATTTGAGTGAGAGCAGTGGCACTAAGGCATTTCGATTTGTTGACAATTGCCTGGTGGTAACCAAAACGACAGAGAAGGCTTCGAATTATAGCATTGTTAATTCAGTGTTGGATGTTTTCACGCAACACTCTGGGCAACTAAAGTTTACACACAAACGCCAAGACGGCACATTCTTGCCGTTTCTTGACCTAAAATTGAAGTTCACTGAGCACCATGTCTGTTGGCTCTATCACTCTCGCACTACAAAGGGACTCTTGCCTTTTGATTCTTTTCACTTGAAGCTAGTAAGGGGGCATCGAGATATCATATCTGCAGGCGACCCTAGAAAAGTCTGCCACCATCAGTGATGAAAGCGGTATTTGACCTTTTTGTAGCAGGTTCTGTGGCAGGCAAAATATTGGTTGGGAGCAGCCACTGATGCTTTTGGAGCAGATGCCAACATCTGATAGCATATCACTTGAGAATGAAAAAGTGATTGCATCCCTACATGAGTCCATTTGTGATAGTGATCAAGAGTTCCTCTTGGATACTCGAGCATATTACTTTGGCCCGCTTCAGACGGAGCAATTTCACCCAGCAACTTGACGCCGCAACACCAGCAACACGGGTCGTCCGCGTTCACACGCAGCAACCGAACTGCTACGTACTTGCTATCATCATCATTCACTTTGAATGTTCTTGTACTATTTAGACGCCCAGCTGCGCGCTAAAAACGTGTTTTTATATCTTTGAATGGCGTTGAGAATACTAACTCATCTTTTTGAAAAGGTTTATTTCCAAAAACGATCGATTTGTACCGTAAATTTCGCCGTAAATTTATACGGCGAAATTTTCGACAGGGTTCATGCAAAATTAAAGAAACTTTGTACTTTACAATTATTCGCCCCTGTATTGATTATGCAGCAGTTTTGTGCGATTCCCACAACAATAACCTAATAGAAAAAACTGGAAAAATAGCAGATACCTTTACACAAAGCTACGTTACAGCTTAAAAAACTCGTTTTGACAATTCGGTTTATGCGACACCCAACAAGTTTCACGTCGTGCTGCGGGAGGACATCAGACCGTGGTGCCCCAAGCGGCTAACTTTAGAACTACACGGATGGGGACAACAAATAGCAATAACTCAGCGCTCGGCTGACATAACCGAACGCCGCGTCAGCTGTTCGGCTGCACTTTGTGTTCTCCAGTAGCCCGAAGGAGGAGGGCTCTTCTGTTACCACTTCGGCCTGCATGAACAATGCAACATGCACGGTGCATATGCACAGCTCAACACAGACAGCTGAAGTGGGTCAAGCTCACACTTTCTGATGACTGCTTTCGGGAGAGATCCGGCACTAACAGTAAAAGTCACTTCATTTATTGCTTGTATCTTTACGTTAAAGACGTGAACATGCCCACGAGCCTGTATGCTCCACAGGCCTTCTGTGTGGTGAACACAGAGGTGTGGGAGGGACAGCAAACAAAGGTCAGAGCAAACCACTATAGTTCAATCTCCTCGCCAACAGCCACTTATCATCCCCTCCGAGACCCCAAAGCACATGCGCACAAACGCTTCTCCGGACGTTCCATTCGACTCTCTCCCCAGCTGTACGAGCGTAATTGCACTAACCCGTCCCTCGCCGCCCCGAAGTGGCGATGTCCCTCCCTAGTCATCACAGAGCAGGCCGCGAGCCGTGCCCGGGCTTCACGGCTATATTCATAAAAGACCCGGAGCCGGAGTGCCGGTCTTGCATTCAAGTCTGCAGTTCGTATCGTGTGTCCCGTGAAAGAACACACGATATGCAGCTTCTTCCTACCCTGTACGAGACCAGTACGCCCGCTCCGAACCTCGTGGGACTAATTAGCCTGCAAACAAGGGGAGGTCTCACCTTTCCGAGACAAGAGTTTGTGGCAGTGCTCGTAACTGTCAAATGAGCACTTGACATTGCTGTTCCACACGTTGGAAAGCACAGAGTGCTTAAAGAGTTCACAGCACTGATTCTGCCGTGCCCAGAAGTGCCCCCTCCTAGCGTGCCCAGCAAGAATGACCTTGCAGCACAAACTTTGAGGATAGTACTAGAGAAGTTTGTACGGCCATCCCTGGTCAACATAGGCATGACTGTGACAGACAGGTAGCCTATCAGAAAGAAATTGTCTTCAAAGCCACTGCATCGCAAAGTACATCACATCTAATTTAAAAATTCAAGGCTTGGACTCTGTATATAAACCAGGCTGAAAGTTGGAATAACAAAGAAACCAGGTTGGAACAAGGTTGGAGTTTATAAATAGAGAATTGTTTTTTACATCTCATTGTCTCTTTGCACAGCAATTTACATCACGAAGTGCCAGCTACATAACGGGATGTAATGGTTTGTGCTACATGTACTTAAAAACTAGACGGTTACTAAGCTACTACGTAAAACTACGTAAAAAATCGCAAAAGGGAGAGGAAAAAAGGAGAAGAAAAAAAGCGTATGTAACCGAGGTATCGAACCTGCCTGGCTTCCACAGCCTCTACATACGAGGAACACACTCAACCCCCTCAACAAACCTGGAGGTACGAATAGAGCCGCGATTTTGACTAATTTATCAACGCTGCATCAGACGTAGCACAGAAGTAATTATATATATATTTTTTATGTTTACGTCGTGTTTCGGCCAC